>PVKY010013279.1:0-11158 GCA_004027775.1 Bradypus variegatus | reverse complement strand
CACCTCCCTTTTCCTTTTGTTTCTGTTCTGGGGAAGAAATTTATGGGGAAAGGCAGTGTCTCCAGGGGGCAGAGTCTAGCTTCCAGCAGCCACTTGCCCTGTGTGGCTATTTAAATTTAAATTAACATTTAAAACCGTGAAAACTTTTCTTCCCAGTAACACCAGTGCATCTCCGGGCTCGGGGCTCGCCAGCCCCACGTGGCTGCTGTATGGACACTGCAGACAGAGGACGCTTGTGTCAGTGCGGAAAGCGCTCTTGCATTTACGGATCGGATCCTCACATTCCTTTGTTCATCCAACAAGCATTTTTGGGCACCTACTAAGCAGACAGAATCTTGGACTCTGGTGGACGGTGGAAAGTGAAATAAGCCAACCCTTCCGGAAGCCTCTAGCCTGCTGGGCAGAAGTTTCAACTCCAGGGCTTTGGAGCAAAGTCTACCGAGGAGCTTGGCGTCCGCCTCTCCTGGCCCCCCTTCCTCTCTGCAGGCGGCTGGGGCCTCCTTCAGGAAGGAGCTGCCGGCTCCCGGCTTCCCGGGGCTGGGGCCTGGGGTGGATGGCTGAGCCAGTGGTGTGAGGCGGAATTCGGCACTGTCACGGCAGCTTCTCCCGGTCCCACTGGTTTCCCTGCAACGGCCCCCCAGGGCAGAGAGTAGCTGGGCTGTATTTATTTAGGAACTCCGAAGCGTGAGGCACACTAAAAGGTTGAGAGAAGATTCCAGAGAGGAATGCGGCGGCCTGGCCCAGACTCCGTGTTGCTCTGGGAGGCCACAGGCAGCCTGGGCTGGGGCCAGCCCTCGAGGGTCCCGCCGTGCTGGCAGGTACCGTGGCCGTGGCTGCAGGGTGGGGGTTGGACGATGGAGCGGTTACTTCCTTTGGTTTTAATTCAGGAGAACAGAATTGAGTCTGTGGGCAAGTGGGAAAGAGCGGGAAAGCCAATTTTTTTAAAGTGAGAGGTTGAGGCTTCCCCAGATTTGCCCTAAGAGAGGGGGTGGCAGGTGGTGGGAATTCCGAGCCCAGAACCTCAGAAAGTGTTGCTCTCAGGACCCTTCCCCTCAACGTGAACCAGGAGCAAAGGGGTGACAATTCCATCCCCCTTCTCCTGCCTGAGACCCCTGAGCACTCCAGGATCCCCTGGCGGCCTCACTCCACTTCCTCATTGCTTGGCTGGCCCCAGAGCCAACTGTCTCCTGTTGAGAGCTCAGGGCATGCTGGGAACACCTGGTACATTTTTCTGTTCTCTCCCAGCTGGGCACTGGCAGCTGTAGAAGCTTCCAGAAGCATGGGAGGTACTCTGGGAGGGGTGGGTGCCAGACCCAGCTATGCACTGTGCATTTGCCTCAGACACAGAGTCACTGCTCTGCGTTTGTCCCCAGGGCTAGAAGGGGAGAGGGAAGCAGCCCAGACCTTTTACTTTTACTCCATGTGGGAGTTGGGGCTTGGTCTGTAGAGAGGCAGTCTGCCATTTGGGTTGCTAATTTCCACTGAGGAGAAAAATAAATCCTAAAAAGGCCCAATGGCAGGACGTAGGGGTTGCCCATGAGGGCTGGAGCAGGATTGGAGGTGGGGTAGCAACCAGGGAAGACTTCCAGATGGAGGAGGCATTTGCCTGAACCTCGAGAAAGAAGCAGTTTCCCAGGCCAAGATGGAAAGCGAAGAATGGCCACATTAACTTCTTTCCACAGCACCAGGCTGAGCGGGCTAAACACTGTACTTTGTGGTTGGAACGGGCTTGCCTATCTGTTTGTCCCACCTTCCCAGCCCCTGGCCAAGGTCTTTAGAGATAAAACGATCCTGCCTCTTCCTCCTGACCCTGCCCCGGACCCTACGTCACTTCTCTGAGTGGTGTCTCCGCTCCAGTGAGCCCCACGCTGAGATTTGGAAAAACTCCCAACTGGTGATGGTGACATCACGAGAAGGTGACTGGGGTAAGCGGGGCATGGGTCTGTGGGCAGTTGAAGGACAGTGATTCTGCCTTGAGAACCTTCTGGAAGGGCCAGCTGGGTAGCAGTGCCCACCCCTGGGGCTGGTGGGAGTTGGGGCTCTTGGGCTGGTGGGAGGCAGAGTTTCCCAAAGCCGTCACCCTACCAAACAGCCGGCCTGGGTAGATCTGGGAGATGCTGGGTTAAGCGAAGCCAGGCAGCGGCCCTCCTGCTCGCTGGGTGGCATATGCTAGAGAACCGTAGAGAAGTGCCTCCTGAGGCAGGAGGGATGTGGGGTGTCCTGCGTGGAGGGGAACACAGCGGGTGAGCAGGGGCCTTAGCTCCCCCGCAGTGCCCCTTCTCCCGGCTGCCTGGCCACGTCCCACTCCACACCCTCGGCTGGGCCCGTGACTCACAGGCCTCATTGGAGCCAAGCGGCGCTGCCAGGTTTTCGGTTTCACATTATCCCCTGCTTGGACCAAAATGCATGGAGTTTTCGGCATGGCGGGGGGTGGCGGGGATAGATGGACGTTGAGCCAAACTCGGCCGTGTAAAACCAAGGGCCGAGACTTTGCTCAGTGACTGCAGCAACCACAGCAGGCTGCCGCGGCCCGGCCCCTGGCTGTCCCCCACTGGCCTGGGCCTCCTGGCGCCTTCTGAGGCTTGCCCGAGTCGGGGCCAGTGCCAGGGTTTCCCACATGGGCTTCAAGGTGATTCTTTGTACTTGTCCTGTGCTTCTCAATTTAATTCAAGGAACATACATTACATCTATGATTAGAAAGGACAATAAGGAATCTTTTCCCAAAATTGGAAAACATCAAATAAATGAAAAAATGTCCATGATTCCCACCATTTCAATGTAACAATTGTTAGCTGTTGGTTTAGTATCATGTTTTAGAATGAAGTTGAATGAGCAGAAAGCGTGGTGGTAGCAAGTTGCCACGAACCAGGGGGCTTACCACAGCAGAAACCTGTTCTCTTGCCATCCTGGGGACCAGAAGTCTGAAATCTTGAGGAGGGCCTGTTGCTTGCCCCTTCTGGCTTCTGTGGACTGCCAGCAGGCCTTGGCTTGTGGCCGTATCACTCCTTCTTCCAAGAAGCATCTTCAAATATCTCTCTGCTCCACCCTCACATTGTCTTCTCTGTGTGCAGTCAAATGTCCCTGTGCCTCCCTCTTCTGGGGACACTTGCGATGGCATTTGGAGCCCACCTGGGCAGCCCAGGACTTTCTTCCTGTCTCAAGCTCCTTACTCCTCAGTTTACTCAACCTGCAAAGACCCTTTCTCCAAATAAGTTTGTACCTGCAGGTTCCCTGATATCTTCGGGCCATTCTCCAGTCCCCCATGGGGCCCGAGACTCCCAGGACCCCATTGGGCTGAGGTGGCCCCCCACCCAGGATACTGACACTGGGGACCTGCCCCGGGAGGGGCTGGGACTGAAACTGAGGTGGTGACTTGGGGCATTTGTGTCGTTTAAGGAAGAGCTGCCCAGGGGCCATGCCTGGTCCCACATGGCTCGTTTGGCTGTTCAGGGCAGGGACTGCGAACTTGGAGGCCTCGGGGGGGGCCAACCCGTAAAGGAAATGAGTGAAAGGCCCGTGGGAACGTGCGTTTCCAGTGAAGGAGGGAGTGCTGCTCACCAGCCACGTGTGGCGGGCAGGGCGGTTCATCCGACGTTGCCACATGCTCTGCCTTTCTCAAGACAGGCTGAAAATCTGGAGTTCTCAGCGAAATCCCTTGAGTTTTCAACATTGGCACAAGTACACTTTTTTTTTGTAAACACCGTTGGGTGAACAGAACTGGTTTCTGTGTCCCAGGCCAGGGGCCACCGGCTTGAACCCTCAAGGAAGAGCTTGGGGGACGGAGAGGCCGGACCTACCCTGGGGATGCCCGGGGTACCCCTCCCTGCCCACTTCCATGGACATGGCCAGGTGGCCAGGTGAGCCGACACTGGGGACCCCAGGGGGACAGCGGGAAGCAGCACTGAGCCCCCCTGCCCAGCCTGCCCCGGCTCAGCCGGCCGCTCCCAGAGAAGCACTGAGTCTGGGGAAAAGGGCAGTAAGGAAGAGAACCGCTCCCTCCCGGGGGAGCTGGAGGCTGACTGACTCATGAGAATGTGGTAGGAATCTTCCAGGAAGTCTCCATCCCGCTCTCCCTCTCGGCTTGGGCGGGGACGGCCAGCTGCCTCTGTCACCATAGGCTGACAGGGACCCTGGGCCCCGGGGGGTGACTTCCCAGGGCTCAGTGGGGGCAGCTGCTTCTGAGCCTGGCCTGGCCGCCCACCTGGGCACGGTCTGTCCTGCCCCCCGACCGGCCACGCTGGGGGCTGCGGGTGGAGGGTGGCCCGCGGGAGCGCAGGAACTAGGCTGTTGAAACGCTGAAACCAAAGGAAATGGCAGCATCGCGGCCTGGGGAGAATGAAAGGCTTTGGACGTCGCCAGGAATTTGACTCTGCGAGTTGGTTTCCAAGAGGCTAAGTTAAGCATCTCCAAGTGGATATTAAAAAGGAGCAGTGAGCCTCGGGCAGAGGGGGCTGGAGGGGGTGGAGAGAGAAGGCAGCGCCGGAAGCCACGCGCCGGCCCTCTGAAGCCACCGCACGGAAAGCCAGACGGACAGTCGGACAGTCATCGCGCGTGGGGCGGACGCTGGGGGCTGCCGGGCCCTGGGCCTGCCTCTCCTTTTTGCATTTCTCTCCTTGCGCTCCTTTTCGCCTCCTGTTTCCAAGAGACAATGCTGCTTCAGTTTGGAGCACAAACATATGATCAGCACATGGAAATGTGGTAATTTGGATGAATTCATGATTGCAACAGATTGAAGAAATTAGACCAGACAAAAGAGTGTTTTTGGAGGAGCAGGAGGAGGAGGCAGAAGGAGGGAGGGCGACGGGGGTGCCCAGAGGGGACGCCGGGGCTCCCGCCTGCTGCTAAATTTATCCGTAGTAATGGAGAGAGACCGGATCACAGGTAGGCCAGCGGCTTTCCTTTCCCCGTTTGTCACTTGCCCCTCTTTCTTCCTGTAACCCAGACTTTTACTTATGCCTCAGGAAACAAGCACCCAAGGGTCACTTTGACTCATTTTGTGTAGAAATATTTCTTTCCTTTTTGACCATTCCAAGTGCAATGGGCATGACGTTCCAAAAGCCCAGTTTCCCTAAGTCTGGCTTTTATTTAAAAGTTGCTCTCCTTCTCCCCTTCTATTTCTCTTTCATTTTCCAATGTGCCACTTTTTGCATCTCAAGACATCTAACTATGGAAAATGCTGAGGCTGTGGCACTGAAATCCTGGAAAAGGGTCGGGGAGCCAGCTTCTGGCTCTTGGGTCTGGGGCGGAGGTGTTTGGGGTGCTGGGCGGGTGTCTGTCTACCCTGCGGTTTGTTTCTTCCTTGCCAGCCAAAGGCTGCCTTCGAGGCTGCCTTCGAGGCCGCTTGGTCTCCTCCCTGAAATAGCATTTCTGTGCCTTCCCGGGAGTTGATTACAGAGGGGGAAGCTGCCGGCGCTCAGATGCCCGGGCATGTGTGTGTGTGTGTGTGTGCGCGCGTGCACGGCAGGGAGAGCTTGTCCTGTCCTGCCAGAAGCTCATGGCGTTAATCACGACGGATCTGTTGGGGGTGGCGGTGTCTGCCACTTCCTGCGCTTACCTGGGGACCCCGAGATGGGGGCAGGTGTTGTGAGAATCGTCAACAGTGGCCGAGGAGTGTTTAGGATGGAAAGATGCACAAATGCGGGTTCTACCTGGAGTTGTGGAGCAGAGTCACCATGTAAAACATCCGGAAGTCACTGCAGGGCAGGGATTGAGAGCAGATGGGGATGCTCTGGCTGGAGAGGCCCTATAGGTCTGGGGTCCAGTCTTTGTGGGGTGCCAGTGCCCCAGGCCATGAGCCGCTCCCAACAGGCCAAGCAGCCATTCTTGGTGGCAGTTGGCAGCCCCGTGGAGTGGGCACAGACACACCAGAGAGGAAGGTGGCTCTGCCCTCGTTAGTCCTCTGTTAGAAAATCCTCCTCTTTCCTAGACCAGACCTCTCGGGTCTGTTGATTCTGCGTCGTGTCCCGTAGCTGCCACCTCTCGTCATCTGTGACGTCATTGCCAGGAATCAGTGACTTTTGATGTTGGCTCATGCGTGCCCCTCTGAACCAGGGGCAAGGAACATGGTTGGAGCTAGAGCTGCACTCCAGGCCCTAGGTCAAAAGGAAGTTCAGAGGTGTCACCACACAGCCATCCTGGTCTGTCATTTGCAGCCACGTGGGGTGTGGGTGGCAGGAGGGCCCCCACGGAGCTGGAGAGAAGGAAGCCTCATCTCCGAGGCTCCGAGGAAGGACGGTTTCCTTGCTGCTTGTTTTTAGATGTGATGTTGGGATGGGTGGAGCAGCTGCAGGGGACGGCTGGCAGGCGTGCATACATGTATGTGCGTGTGTGTACTGGTGGGCATCCCCACGCAGGCACAGCAGACCAGCTACCGAGACCACAGAGGGAGGGCCTGTGGCAAGGCTGCTTTCCCCTCTCTGTATATGCCTGGTGATGAGGGCTGGCTGGGGGCAGACGGGGTGCAGGAGCCCCCCGTTCTCTGTACTCGGCCTGCAGGGGCAGCAGGGTGGCAGACACCGAGAGCAACCCGTGCCGGGCCTGGGTGGGCTGGGGCCATCCTCAGAGCAGACTCCCCTGATGGGTGGCCTGGATGGACAAGACGGGAACCTGCTCCCTCCTCACCGCCAACTGCAGGGGACGGTCCCTCCCTGGCCCGGCTGGTTTGGGCCCAGTCCTCTGTTTTATGAGTGATCAAGCCCCGGCTTGGATGGGTGACCGCGTGCCTGGGCCCCTGGAGAATCAGGCCTGATTGCAGCGTCTCGGAACTTCCCGGCGCATCAGACACCAAGCGTTTTTCAGATGCTAACCGAGCAGTCTGTGGGAAAGGCCACAGCTGTGGACAGTCCCGCCAGGCGTGCCTCACTGAAAAATTGGCACCTTCGATGAAATCCCCATTTGGCTATGTTTTCATTTTAAACGTGTTTTTTTTTTTTTTTCAAAACTCAGTTAGTTACAAGCTACAATGTTAATACGAGCGGAAATCCACGAGCTGCTTCCCTAGCAGGCTCCTGAACCTGAGTCTCACCTTAACCCTGTTTCCCACCCAGAATGGAGCTCTCTGCCAGTCCCAGGAAGTGAGTTCCCAGCCCGTCCCTGCCGGGTGACCTTGGACCTGCCACCTTGAGGCTCTGGGCCTCAGTTTCCTGAGCTGTGAAGTGGGGGAGCTGGACCGGGGCATCCTTCACGCTGTCGGGACTCCTGAGCGTTGTCCTGGGCTTCATGGGGGCCCCGTTCTCCCTGCAGGCGCCCTCTTCATTGGGGGCACTAGCTCGTGTCCCACCACGAGGCGGCCATGACAGCTGCTTCAAACCCAACCCTTGTCGTGCTGCGCTGGGGCTGGGGAGGGGGCCCCGTGACATGTGGACAGGGGCCCGCCTGGCCAGGCACCCCACCCCCTGGTGTCCAGGCCGGCTGTGGACGCTGCTGTCATCCGGGCATTAAGACGTGTCCAGCTCAGGCCTGTGGCCCCCTTAACTGTTCAGGAAACGCGGGTGGGGAGGGGACCCCCAGATGAGGCCCCTCCCTGGCGAGTCCCCGGGGCTGCCTGTCCTTGGGGCAAAGGGGGCCCTGGGCTAGTGGCCGGCGGCTTCCGGGAGCCCCTGGATCTCTCTCCTTCCTCCCTGGGAAGCGCTCGGCTCCCCCCTGGTGTGCCCATCTGGTAGCCTGGGGATTCTCTGCAGCAGTCACAGCCCCTGCGGCTCTGTCCAGGCTGGGCCTCCCCGGGGAAGGTGCCAGAGGGTTTGTCAGCAGAGCCCGCGTGAGTCACGGAGCAGCTAGTGGCCGCCGAGGCACAGAAGGCCTCTCCCTGCAGCCACGGGTCGGGGCTTTTGGTTCTGGACTGCCTTTGCAGCTTTTACAAATTAAGCAGTTTCATCTTGTTCCAAGAGCTCGTATTTCAGGGGCCCTGTCTCCCAGAGGGAACTTTGCACTGGGAGTTGCTCCCTAAGCCTCCGAGGACGGGGCACCTGGGCCTCAGGGAGGGTGAGACCTGCCCGGTGGGTGAGTGATGGGTGTAAACGTGGGGGGCGGGCCCTGGGGGGCTGAGCTGCGCCGACCCTGGACGTCCACTCCTGGCCGGTGCCCCCCAGTCAGCAGCTGGGCACAGAGCGCTCACCCAGGGGACAGAACTGGGTGGGCTTCCCTCCTCAGGGTGGGCCTCTGTCGTGGAAGTGCAGGAAGCCGGAGCCCGGGTGGGGGGCCCTTCCCAGGAGACAGGCTTGCTTCTGCCCTGTCCTTTCTCTTCTGCCCCGTCCCTGATGCCCTCCGAGTCCCCTGAAGCCCCCCTCGCCCTCTTCTGGCTCGGACAGGCCAGGGCACACTGGTCTACGTGTTGGTCTCCCAGGGTCACCGTAACAAACGACAATGTGGTGGCTTAAAACAGCAGAGATTTACCCGCTCCCAGCCCAGAAGGCCAGAGGTCCCAAATCCCAGTGTCGGCCAGGTTGGTTCCTTTGAGGCAGTGAGGTCTCTGCTCCTTCCCTCTCTCCCGGCTTCTGGGGGTGGCTGGCCCTCCTCAACGCTCCTTGGCTTGTGGCTGTGTCGCCCCCATCTCTGCCTCTGTCATCAGGTGGCCTTCTCCGTTGGGTATCTGCGAGCTTCCACTTTCCTCTGATAAGGACCCAGTCGTGGGATTTAGAGCCCACCCTAATCGGGGCGGTCTCCTCTCAGGATCCTTCCTTAACTACAACTGCAAAGACCTGTTTTCTAAATGAGGTCCCATCTTTTGGGGCGCATTCTTCAGCCCCCTACTGCCCCGGCATGTCCAGACCCAGCCTCCGAGGACGGGGCAGCTGGGCCTCGGGGAGGGTGAGACCGGCCCTGTGGGTGAGTGATGGTGTGATCTCTGAGGCCCTCACTGTCCCACTCCAGGGCCCCAGCGAGGTGTCGAGAGGTTCAGCCCTGCCTAGGGCTCTGCTCCCCGCCAGCCGTCTGCCCATAGCTTCCCTGTGCTTCCCTGTGACCCCCAAGCTGGCGCTGAGCTCCCGAGGGGGAATGGGGGACAGGCTCTGGGGGCAGAGTGGACCTGGGGACAAGTCAGGAGTACCAATGGGGGACAGAGGGGCCTGGGTCCCTCGCTGGGTGAAGGCTCCCTTGCCTTGTGTGTTGCAATTTTTCTGAGCCCCAAAACAGATCTATCCAAAGATTTTCCCAATTAGAGAATTTATTTCTGTGTCAAGTCCTACTGAGGAATGACACAAAAATCACATTGTTATGCATTAGAGAATTGCCTTAAATAACTGCACTGCACGAGTCAGGGATTTTCCTGCCTTTGGTGGGTGGTCCCCACAGCTGGTAGGGCTCCTGCTGCCCTACCCACCCCCTTCCTGGGACTCTGCATTTGCCCCTGGTCTCCTCTCACACCCTGGGCAGCGGGGGAAGGGGAAATCCCGGCAGGGTCTGGCTCTGTGCGCCCCTCAGGCCCGGCCCAGGACCTCATGTTGTGTGGCTGATGTGTGGCCCAGGACAGCCAGCCTCTGACTTTCTGGGCTACAGAGGGAGGCCAGCCTGGGGGTCCCATGGTGTCTTGTTTGGAGTCTTTTTTCTCTCCACTCCCCCATCCCCCATACACAAAAGCTGCCCCCTCCTCTGCTGTCCCTGCTTTGGCCAATGTCACCCCCCATTTGCAGTGGCTGGGAGTCCCTGGGTCTCCCACTTCCCTGCTCTGTGTGCTCCTCTCTCCACTACTGCTCCCCAATTGGTTTCTTGTCACCCTGGCTGCCCCTATGTGTGTTTGGCTCCCGCCTGCTCACACCTGGACTGGTGCGGAAGCTCCCTGCCCCCAGGTCCACGCGGAGCAGCCGGTACCCCCCAAGCCTTCTCCTGCACAAATCCTACAGCCCCCCGAGGCCGCTCAGTGTCCAGGGGACCCCGTCTGTCCGCCCCAGGGCCTTTCCCCAGCAGAGGGGGGTGTCGGCCCTGTGGTTGCCTGGCTCAAGCCTACCCTGGGCAGGGAGACTGAGGGGCCCCTGGAGGCAGTCCCAAACCCAGAGTTCAGATTCGGGGTGCTGAGGGGAGTGGGATAGGGGTGTGGGGATGTGGTGGGGGGACCTAAAGGAGCAACAGGGGAGACTTCCTTCTAACAAGTGGCCCAGGCTGGGAGATCTGTTTTGGACCCCGAGGCCGCACCTTGACCTGGGGACAGGCAGTGGCGCAGATTCAGCTCATGGAGCCGCCCCCGGAAGGGCCAAGCCTTTAGCCCTTGGGATCCGCTCCCCCTACCTGACGCTCCCCTTTTATTTTTACAAACGAGGAAACGAGGACTTGAGCACAGCTGAATAAGCAAAGCAGGGCACCCTTGGAAATCAGTGAAGAGACACCGGCTCCGAAATGCTGGTATGAAAACTTGCCAAGGCTCTTGGGCTGGGCCCATCTGCGGGGAGCCAGGGTGTGACAGGGGCTGGGGGCCGCGGAGGGAGGAGCCCACCACCTGACTCCATTTCCCCCTTGCCATCCCCCGCCCCCTCCCGCGCGTATCGGCCAATAGCCCCTACCCCAATTCCCTGCCTGCCGTCAGTCTCCTGTCGTCTCATCGGCTGGCGCCTGTTTGCAGGAGGCTGCAGGTGGGTCCCTCCGGTCCGTTCATGTGGCAAATGTCCATCGAACTCCTACCATGTGCAAACTCTGTTCTGGGTCCTTGGCCTGCAGTGACACAGCAAGGAAGACACTGTCCCTGCCCATTTGGGGCTTACAGTCTGAGCTGGGTGCCAGGCAGCTGACAAATAAGTGAATGAATAGACGGTTTCATGTGACCCGGCAGCCCCACTCCTAGGGGCCTCCCCAAAAGAGCTGAGAGCAGAGACTGAAACAGATCCTTGCACCCCAATGCCCACAGCAGCCTTATTCACCGAAGCCCAAAGGTAGAAACGACTCAAGTGTCCATCACAGATAAATGGAGAGACAAAGCCTGCCCTAGCCCACAGGGGGCTGTTGTTCAGCTCCCAGAAAGTATGAAGTTCTGATCTATGCACAACATGGGTGAGCCTTCAAAACTGAGTGAAAGGAGCCAGATGCAAAAGGACAAATACTGTGCGGTTCAACTCACATGAGATACCTAGAATCAGTAAAATCATAGACAGAAAGCAGGTTAGAGGTCACCAGGAGCTGGGGGAGTGGGAAGGGGGAGTTATGGCTTAATGGGGGCAGAGTTTCTGTTTGGGGG
>PVKY010013278.1:0-11117 GCA_004027775.1 Bradypus variegatus | reverse complement strand
TTTTTCCTTTTGTAGGGATATAATTCTGTTTCAACTATTTCCTAGCTAAAGCAGCAATTTGAAAGTTGAGTCCCAGTCTCACAGTTTCCTAGCAAAGAAAATATTCCCAGGAAAATAAAAAAATGGATATGTTTAAAGGAAACCAGCAGATATTTATCTGTCTGCTCTATGTGTTCACTCATTCTTTTATAAATCAGTAAGTGTTTATAGAGGGAGTGTTCTGTTTCTGGGTCACATCAGTGACAAGACAGGTAAGTCTTGGTTCTGGTATATTCTGTGAGGGAAGGTAGATGACGGACAAGCGACCCAAGGAGACAGCTTTGGACACTGGGAAGGGCAGTGAAGAAAGAAAGCATGGAAAAAGGGATGGAGGCGGCTGGGTGCTTCTCTGAGCACATGGCACCTGAGCCAAGCCTGGAAGATGCTTGGCTGGTCCTGTGAGGAACGGAAAGGAAGCAAGTTTCACTTGTAGGAGGTTCAGAGGCTCCAAGGCTCACCTCATGAGTCCAAAGAACAGAAAGAAGGCCATGTAGCTGGACTCTGAGGGGGGTGGTGAGAGGCACAGGGGTTCCCACAGCTTACAGCTTTAGCCACTGCTGTGTGTCCTCCTGGTTGCCAAAGGCTTTATCACCAGGCACTCAGGCTCTGGAACTCAACTCTACACCTGGCTCCAGCTGCAATCACTGTAGTGCCGTATTATGGTTTTATGGCTCTGATTTCATGGCTGGGGCATTTCATGAGCTTTTTACCATCTCTCCAGATCTCCATTTACTTGTTAGAAAAGTTTTATCATACAACAGTATGATGACCTGGGATACTGTGGGTGAAAGCGTGTCCCTGTCCAGCCTCCCTACAGCTGCTCTCTGAAATGTCATAGGAACCAAAAAGTTAGCCATCATATATCTCAGGAATATGGACTCCGAGATATGATATGGTATTGCTGGGAGAACCCCAAATGTCAACATGGGTGGGTTTTTTTCTCTTGCGCTGTACCCCTTCAGTCTTCTGAGAATACAGCTTGGGGCTGCCATTGTTTGGGACAGAACAGGGAGGGAGCCGGGGATGGGCAGGGTTCAGACTTTCACTTAACAGCCCCACCCACCCATTCTCACCCTCCTCCATCCTCTGTCAGCTGTGCCCTCTCCAGAGAGTGCCTTCTTCTGTCCAGTCTAGGGGTGAAGAGGGACCGGGACGGGAACTGGAGGTCCAGAGGCTCTGGAACAGCTTCTCGGCATACCCTTCTATCCTTCCAGCCCTCATAGGGGCCACAGAGATACCTGCTGCAGCCAGGCCTCCCGGGCAGTGGGTGTTGTACTCAGCAGGACTTTAATATCTCCCACAAGTGTGGCCTTGAGAGGGAAAAATGGCGATCACCATGGCATCTTGGACATACTGCTCATTTAAGGAAGCCATTAAACGCATGGGAACACCCAGTTAAACAAAGCCTCTTCAACCCTTGCATTTGTGACTGCTTCCTCCGGAAAACTCCATTAATGTGTCAGTAAACAATTTTGAATGAACAGACTCACAAGGGCAAAGGGAGTGGGGATGGAAGTGACAGAGGGAGCAGCGGAAGGTAGAGAGGAGATGGAGGGGGCACCTCCCTGGCTGAGAGGAGAACGCAGAAAGCCCTTGGCTGCAGAGGCTGAAGCCAGAGCGACCAAGCTCACTGCTTGATTCCTTGTCTTGTGGGAGCAAATGCCTCGAAAGGCCGAGGGTGGCTGGAACTTAGAACTTTTAAAAAGAAGCTAGGCATGGAGATTCTTATGGGACGTCCCCCAATTTTACTCTCACTGTGTAACCCCCCCCAAATAAAATACAGTAAAAATAAAAATCCCTGTCTGTTGGCCCAGGGGTTACCAGTTCGCAATCCCTGTTCTAGGCTATCCTCTATCAGAAAACCCCTTTTATGTGATGTATTTGCACCTTTGAAAGAATTGCCAGTCAATCAACAGATAACTTGTAAAGGGGCTTACCAGGTGGGTGCCTAGTGCCGTATTAGTGTTTTCCATTTCATCTAGAAACACACAAGGCTCTGAGCAATGTTTTGCAATGTGCAAATCTGAAAGTCCCAAGACTGTATGCAGAGGACAGAAGAATTTTTAAGATTTATGAAAATGTTATTCTCTATTGGTTTATGTTTCAGTCGTATTCTAGACATAAGGCTGGCCGACAAGCATATGGGTATGTAACGAGAAGTCTTCCAGGGAACTGAGTGTGAGGAGCCACGGGCCCCCTTCCAGCTGGGAGCACCAGGAGGGGAAGGCAGGAGCCTGAGGCACTTCTCCCAGTGCGTCCTCCCGAGCACTAGTCCCAGGAGATGGGAACGGATGTTATTTTAAAAATTGAAGCAGAAAGTGGAAGAAGAGAAGGTTGTGATGAAGACAACGTACTCAATTCTGTACTTGGAGAGTCACAAGCACATTAGAATACTAAAAGTCTGAGATGTCACACACCAGTGTAATTTTTTTGACATACTGTTTCCCAAGTTACTTGGACCACACAGCTTCATTTAGGTTTTTCTCCAAAACTGCTTATGTCTCTGTAGAAAACCACTGCTAACTGCTCCTTATTTTTCTGTTAACCAGCACAATTATATTCAGCCCTTTCTTTCTTTCTGCCATAAAAGTAGAGCTCTGCTAGAGTCTGGCCCCCAAAATTCAGGTCTTCATAATTAACAAAGAAGTCTCGGCAGGAGACGAAGTTGATACCGCACGGGGAGAAAGGAATCTCTCCCTGTCTGACTCCTGCCCTCTCAGGTGATAAAACAGCTTCAAGAAGCACAATCTCCTGTTCCTGTTCAATAGGGAATCTTGTGCAAACATTCGTAACTTGCCCTCTTACGCTGTCCTTGAAAGTGTCATTCGAACAAAAGAGGCTTGTAAACATTTCCCAATGTCCCATGTCCCATGGATATAATCTTCAAGCAGGGCTTGTGATTTCAGCTTGGTGATCTAATTTGACAATCTGCCTCCCTGGCAGGAATGTCACAATTGCCATCTTCGGATTCCCACACTACTTAGACACTTTCACAATTTCTTTCTCTGTAAGGATGACCCACACATGATGAAAATTAGATGCTTATGAGTCTGTTAGATTTGATATTTAACAATACAAGGGGCTGTTGCAGAGGTGACCGACCAATTAGCAGATACTTAGAATACGATGAAACAAAGACCCAGATGAAAGTGAAATATCTGATAATCTGAAGAAAAAGCAGGTTAGGGAGGCTCTTGGTCCATCATAAAAGCTCTAAAATAAAATCTTATCATCTGGAATTAACATTTCCCTTCAAGTTGATATCTGCAAAAATAGAAAAGAACCCTCTATTCTTATGCCATTAGATTTGGGGTGTTAAAGGGATGTTTTTGGATGTGTGTTTCCCTCCATCCCCCTGGTACAGGTTGCAGAGAGCAGTGAACAACCAGGAACACAGTGGCTCTTTGCCTTCATCAGTAACATTCACGCATTCCCTGTGCCAAGTGCCTATGTTCTAATGTGCCTTAGTTATACGAAAAATGCAATTCAGAAACATCCATCAGTCACAACTGCCAAGCCTTTCTGATGGCATGAAAGCAGTGTCAGAACAAAATAATCTGTCGGTTTCAAGGTGGAAATTTAAATGCCGGTGAGTTGGGAAGGAATCACAAGAAGAAGCCGAACAGGTGCCTTTATGATCCTGGCTTCTCTGAAGTGTCATGTGCTAGACGAAAACCAGTGGGGTCCTGACCTGGGGGACACCGAGCCTCTGGATCTGGGGGTGGGGAGTTGTCACTGGGGCAGAGGCATGTTCAGCCTCTTGGATGGCCTGGGGTGGGGATGGGGGCTGCTCAGCCCACAGCCTAAAATAGGTCCTACTCACTGGTCCAAACGCCAGGCTACTGAGCAGAGTGTAGCAAGCCCTCGTCAGCCCTCTCTACTCAATCAAAGCTTTATTTCCCCATTTTCGCAGAACACATTTGTTGTGAAGAATTCAGAGGGGAAAAGAGACAGAGATTTACAGTGATTCGACCCAGGGCTAGGCCTGGGCTGCTGAGGGGCTCCTGGAACAGCCCAAAGGTCTGCCGGCTCCCAGGCTTCCCCAGGACCTCAGCCTCGGGCCAGAGAGTGCTGCGGGGTGGGGTGGTGCTGAGTAGGAACCGATGAGTGGCTTCTCCATCACATGGAGACTCACGAGCTGGGCCTCCTTCCTCTCCCCTGCCTCAGCCCACACGAGTGGGGCTGGGAGTGTCAGACCGCAACACAAGCATGGCAGCCATCCACTCCACTGATGCTCTCAGTGACGGTTTGGGGGCTCTGTGGACCCCAGAAGGTCATATTCTTAAAGCTAATCCATTCCTGTGGGTGTAGACCTACTGTGGGTGGTACCTTTTGATTAGGTTATTTCAGTTGTGGCCTGCTCCGGGTGGGTCTTAATCCTCTTACTGGAGTCCTTTATAAATGGGGTGAAATACAGAGCAAAGGACATAACACAGAGAAGAAGGACACATTGCTCAGAGAGAAAGCCAAAGAAACAGAGAGGAGGCCACTGAAGCAAAAGCTGAAAGCAGTGAAGCTCGGAAAGAAGGGAGATGCCGCCATGTGCCTTCCCGTGTAACAGAGGAGTCCAGGTATTGTCTTGATGCCTTGATTTAGACTTTCACAGCCTCAGAACTGTAAGCTTGTAAATCCCCATTTTCAAAAGCCCACCCATTTCTGCTAAGTTGCATTTCAGCAGCTTTAGCAAACTAAAACAACCCTCCATCAACTTTACTGCCTAAAGAGAGGATGCAGGTAGGGAGCACACTATAATAGTAATAAAAGCAAAATGCAGAAGTCATTGAGGAAAAGACTGGAGAAATATTTTGATTTTCCTTCTTATCATTATTATGGAATCATTTGACTAATACTGCCTTTTCTTCTTCCTGTCATGAACTCTGCCCACGGGTAACTGGTAACTGCCATCCTAACTTCTGATGGCATGAAATAATTAGATTTTTTGAACTTCATATAAATAGTCATACAACATGTGCCTCTTTTATTTCTTGCTTCTTTCATTCAACATAATATATGTTCTATTTATTCATATCCTTACAAATAGCCATAGATTCTTGTTGTATGAATACCCCCCAGTTTCTTTTTCATTGATAGCCATTGGATTATTATCAGGTTGAGGCTACTATGGATGGTGCTGGTATGGGAATTCTAATGGTGGTCTTCTGATGACCATTGCATACCTTTCTGTTGGTTATGCCTAGAATAGTATGAACGGGAGAGATTTCTGGGCTATAGGATTCTTGAATGTTTAGCTCTCGTACGAGTTGCTGGATACATTCCGAAAGGGTTCTGCACTAATTTTCACTCCCACCAGGAATGTGTGAGAGTTCCATTGGCTCAGGAATCTACTGTGTGTTGGTGCCTACTCCAACCCAGTGGCCACACAGAGGGAACGAAAGCACCCAGAGTCCCGTGTGTTACCTTTTGGTCAAGCAAATGAGAAGCTTTGTTAAATGCCAGGACTTCCTAATCAGATATCTCAGAGCACACCGTGCATGCTTCATGGAGAAGCCTTTTCTCCCTTAGTAATTATCAGCATTTTAGTGTATCCTTGTGTACATTCAGTCTGGAGCAACTTTTTTTTTTCGGTATCTACTTGTGGTTAGGGCAGGGATTGGCAAGTAGCTTTTACCTTGTGTGCCAGCTTCCATCAACTCACAGTAAGTGCCTATAACAGTGTGTTGAGTAGAATTCTGAGGTCATGTTTTGAACTCAGTGGGGAAGATGTATGAAAGCAGTGTTTGCCATAAACAAAAGAGGGGAAAACAGTGTATGTCTGTCCTGTATTTGCCATTCCTGCTCTGGGGGACACAAAAATGATTTTATAGGAGCTTTTTAAGAAAAAAAAAGGCAGAGTTAAAACACCATCCTGAGGCAAAAGAACATGAGCGCCTCGTTAAGAAACAAGCAACCTGGTCTGGGAGGAGAGAGGACAGAGGTTCTAAATGTCACTGGGGACATCAGGAGAGTTTGCATAAAGAGGACTTCACTGACCTGGGCCTTGAGGGATGCAATTTTAGGAAGGGGTTGGGTAAAGTCAGTAGTCTGGGTCAGGGAATCCAGCCATAAAAGCTGGGGTTTGAAATTTCTCAGCTTGTCTCGGGAATGTAAGCACTTTGGTGCATCTGGAGCATGGACAACGTGGACAAAGGATGCTGTGGGCTAAGGACAAGTGTTGCATCCAATCCTGGCTCTGACACTGATGAGTTCTTGGCCTTGGGCCAGTCAATTACACTCTCAGAGCCTCAGTTTCCCCTTTTGTTAAGAGGAGTTATGAGAGAGAATGTAAAACTCTCCACATAGCCCCTGACTCACGCTGAGCCTTCAACAAATGTCATGTCATGGAAGTTGAGTTAACTATTAATCACGATACAGTGATTTTGTTTCAGCTTGGAATTAGACCTAAGGGGTGTGTACATGTCAACATCTACAGTGACTTGAAAAGTCTTAACTCCAGAAGATTTGTTTATTTTATTTAGTACCGAACACAGGCCACTTTTTTCCATTTTTTTTTTTAACCTCTGCTTTCCTTTTAAAGCCTGTGGTTGATAGGTGATTTCACTTTATGGTTCTTAAGAATCTAGGAATTTCTAACTTTATCAGATATTTCTTTAGGTTGTTTGACAAAATTACCCAAAATGTTTTTCCAAAGATAAATCCATCTTTAAAATGTATCACAGAAACTGAAATGGCTTCAGACTAAAACTCCCTAGTGAAAAAGTTTCCCTCTTTTGAAATCTTAAGGTCAAATGGACTCTACCTATGCCTATACCTATTTGTTTGGATTTTATTGCCTGTTTCCTCCAAAGTACTCAAGATTCAGAATGTGAAGATTTTAAAATCCCAAACCTTTCCTCAGACAGATGGAGAAATTAGTAGGGAATCTCTCACGAATTATTAATAATTATTAACTAATTTGTCATTAATCATTACTACTGCAGAGAAAACCACCAAAACAGCTTTCACACAACACGATGGGTTTACAAAGGATCATTTTCTCCTGAAAAAATAGTGTTCCAAGCACATGTATGTGAAATCCACAGCCCAGGGGAGCTGAAGTCGTGCTCAGCTAGGATGTGGCCAGGGTGGGAAGGGGTGCAGCGTCTCTGCCACATCAGTGTTTGCTTGGCTGACGGTCTGAGAGAGTTGATTGTTTCCTTGTGAGAGTCCTTAAAAGTTGGTAGGAATGGACATAACTGGCCTTTTACGGTTCCCAGAAGCAGACATGGTACCCAGCTCTGGAGGTTGGACCTGGGGTCCTTTTTGGCCCTCACCGTGGTAACTTTCTCATGGGCCTGTTTTCCACATTCCCACAGAAGGACAGTTCCACAGAAAAGGTTGTTTCTGTCTTCCAAAGAGTGGGTGAGGCTGCCCAGGGTAACGGGCCGCTCCCTACAGAGAGACACGGATATAACCTAATAACATGGAGACTTGATGATTTCTGTGAGTATGTTCGGGAGACATGGTCAAAGCTAAACTGCAGTTGGAAAAGCAAGTTCCCTGCTCTGCCTAGAGGTAGGTAGCTCACTAGGAGCAGCTGCTCCCAAACTCCTTGGATACCTGGGGCAAATCAGGGCTGGAAGGCAGCTGGGGTAGCACCCTGAATAGCAGGCCAACTGTGTTCCCAAACCCTGTGGGGTGACTGGACTGATCCCAAGCCTGGGAGAGAGGCCAGGGGGACCCAAAGTGATGGAACAACCTTGTCGCTGAGCCCAGAGGAGAGGCCAGAGGGAGCCTGAATGTTGGGCCAGCCTCATCTCTGAGCCCGGTGGAGACCTGCTGTCTCTCCAGGCCAAGCAGCCACCCAGGCCCTGGTTCTTGGAGTAACGAAGAGTCTAACAGGGCACGAAAGGGCTCTGGCTGCAAGGGCTGCTGTGGTGAATGAACTTGGTCCCCTGGGAAGGAAGGAGGGGTGGCCATTATACAGCCCAGAGAGTCCCCTGCTGCTCAGCTCCCGGTGCGGTCAGTCTCCCAGTGTAGACAGCCCACAGAAGGAAGAGTTCATTGGTCCTGAACTTTCTATGCTCAAGGCACACTTGTGAATATTACACATTTTGGCCAAACACTGAAGGGGTTAAAGGCCTCGAAACTAAGTCAGTGATAATCACCAACTGAAGGGTAATTGTCTCTAGAGCTTTGCCCAAGCCGGCCACTGTCTTGAGTATCCACTGTCAAGACATGTTGTCTAGTCCTGGTCATTTCAGCCTCTGCTTTCAGCTTCCTCCACCGCCCAAGCAGTGATGCTGCAAGACAGAAGAATCACCCACGGAAGGCAGGGCCCGCTGCGGGGGGGCAAGTGCAACTCTCACCCCCAGAGCGGAATTTACGGGGCTCATTCTCCAAACAGGACAATTAAACGTTCTTGGACTGGGCGTAGATATCAACAGATCAAGAATATTTGTGAAAGTGGTAGAATCCTAGAAGTATTCAAAAGCAGAATCTGCTTTTTACAAACCTCTTCCTCAACTAAAAGAATAAAAACATGAACATCACCGTGAGCATGGGCACCTTGCCGTTCTATCTGCGCAACTCGTCAGTTCCTCAGCAGGAACCCGGGAGCCTGGAGCTCAGAGAGGTTAAGTGGCTTGTCCATCTCAGCCTGTGCACTGGGGTGCCCAGGGCCCAGTCATCACTGCCCCCCTCACCCTGCTCTGCCTCCGACTGGGGTCCAAGAGCTCAGCCTCTAGGTCCAGCCTTCACCTGCTGGGCATGTCGGTGAAGGTCGTGGATCTATCTCCACTGTGCTTCTGAGAAAGAATCACAGGGCATCAGTCTGTTTTTGCTGTATAAGCCCTTTCTACTCCCAGACAGGCCAGGGACCATAAATAAGGGGGGCAGGCTAGCCTTTAAATGCTCCAAAGAGATTCATGAAAAATTACCGTGGCTTCATTTGCAAAGCTCTGCTCTGTCATTCCCAGTGACCCGAGTGCTGAGAGGCCCTCGTGAAATAAATCTGTATGCTGCCTGCACACCAAGAAGTCGAGGTCAGAGAACTAATCAGGAGGTCTCCAGAATTTCTCTTGGAATTAATCATAAACTCAGGGAAATAACAGATGGAAAAGATTTATTTTGATGTCTCTTTCCTGGGGGGGTCACCGAAGGGTGACTTGATGTGATAAACTATACTTTCGAGTCAGCTTTAATACTCTCCTTTCCTTTTCCCTGGGTAATTCTTCATGGAGGAAACTGTCTTGCCATTTGCGTTAGCTAGTTCTGTCGTTAATGCCAAGCCTAGTGCTTATTGGGTTGAATCCTGCCGCCAACCAAGTTCAAGTCCCAAACCCCATCCTGTGCACGTGAACCCGTTTGTAAACAGGATTTTTGAAGCTATAATTAGTTAAGATGAGGCCAACCTGAAGCAGGGTGGGCCTTAATTCAACATGACTGGAGGAGAGGAAATTTGGATGCACAAGCAGAGAGAGAAGGCAGCTGTGTGCTGGGGGCAGAGGTTAGAGTTATGGATTGCCGGCAAGCCACCAACAGAATGCTACAGACTCCAGAAAAAGCATGGTGCTATCGACCTCTTGATTTTGGACTTCTGGCTTCCGAAACAGAGAAAATGAATTCCTGTGGTTTAAGC
Source organism: Bradypus variegatus (assembly GCA_004027775.1). Classification (NCBI taxonomy): domain Eukaryota; kingdom Metazoa; phylum Chordata; class Mammalia; order Pilosa; family Bradypodidae; genus Bradypus; species Bradypus variegatus. The sequence goes on along the minus strand of PVKY010013278.1, from coordinate 1,501 downwards.
CAACTAGTCTGTGGTATTTGTTACAGCAGCCCTGACAAACACCTAGAGAAGTGATCATATGAAATAATTCCTTGCATGTTTTTGAGATGTGTGAGAACAAACCAGATCATGAGAGCTGGACTTTGCTCATTTGGTAGCAGCAAAGGCACGCTGCAGGGGGCCGAAGCCAGGCTCGTGATGTCAGAGGCCAGCATCTGGACACATCCCTGGCCTGCGTGCCGATGGCTTCGTCATGGGTGAACTGGGCAGAGCAGCAGTTTATCCTTTTGCACTAATGTAGTTCCATGAGAAGAAGAAAAGAAAAACGACCATTTGGTGCCTTTCTTATGGGCTGTTCTTATGAGTTGATTGGACTGTGATCAGAGGAGCCTTTCTGGAGGTCCATGTGGCCCATTTTCCTTTGGGCAGTACAGCTCCCTGTTGTGTACCTTCCCCTGCCAGCTCTCACTTGGCCAAGAGGCAGGCACGGCAACCACTGTCCTGCTGGGCTCCCTCCCAAGGACCTGGATTTATTGGTAGAGAACCTGGTAGGAGGGGAGAATGAGAGACTTCATTCCAGTCATGGCATCTAAAGGAGATTCCAAGTGTTCCAAGTGTTCCAAGTGTTCCAATTTCCTTCTAAGATTAGACGTTTGACAACCTGTTTTGTTTCTTTCACGGTTCTGAGTCTATTCATGTTTTCATAAACCTCTTCTTTTGAAGTGTGTCAATTTTGTTAATTTACATTTTCATAGAAAATCATCTATTTTTCCTAAGTTTTCGAATGTATCGGCACTGAATTATTCCTAGCAGCTTTCTCCTCATTTGTAATCCCTCTGCATTTGTCTTTATGCCCCATTTCTCATCTCCAATGTTATTAGGGATTATTACCTCTTTGTATAGCATGTGGATGATAAAGACTTTATCCTGGTCTGTCTTTTCTTTTGGGACTTTATAGCTTCTAAGAGCTATATTTTTTGTTGTTTTAATTTAGATCCTTAGTCAAATATATATGCATATTTTAAATACGGTGTACTCATTTCCTAGGGCCACCATAACAAATTATTATGAACCAGGTGTCTTCAAACACAAATCAGTTCTCTCAGATTTCTGGAGGCCAGAAGTTTAAAATCAAGGTGTCAGCAGGGCCCTGCTCCCTCCAAGTCCTCCAGGGAGGGTCCAGCCTGGTCTCTTCCAGCTCCTGGTAGCCCCAGGTGCCCCTTGGCTTGAGGCTGCACCCATCCTCTCTCTGCCACCTCTTTGTGTGTCTGACTCTCTTATAATGACACAGTCCTTATTCAGTCTGGTCTCATCTTAACCTGATCACATCTGCAAAGAATCTATTTCCAAATAAAGTCCTATCTGCAGGTACCAGGGGTTAGGACTTCAACATACATATCTTTTTTTGGGGGGGGCATAATTCAATTTGTAACATAAAGTCTGAGACAATTATAGATGGATAGCTTATTATGCCAGCACCCTTTATTAAGTAAACTATCTTTCCCTACTGAATGGAAATGAC
>PVKY010013277.1:0-11101 GCA_004027775.1 Bradypus variegatus | reverse complement strand
ATGGTAGCACAATATTGTGAATGTAATGAACACCACTAAAGTGGTTAAAATGGAAAATTCTATGTTGTATATATTTTGTAACAATAAAAACTACAAAAAAAGGGGGGGGGAAGAAGAAGATGATGGCAAATCAGGTCATGTCACTCCCCTGCTTACATCTTCAGGGGCCTTCCATCATATTTAATTAAAATCCAAACACCTTACCATGGTCTGTTAAGCTCTGCTTGACCTATTCACTTTCTATGTGACTTCCTGTAATAACTTTGATGTCTGAGGTCAGGAACTGTATCCATCTAATTCACACTAGATGCTCAATAAATATTTTTGAGTGAAATAATTCTCCTTTTATGAACGGATAAATTTAGTGTTTGCCTTCTTTAGCTTTCCATATCTACTGAGTAGGATCTATGTGAGGTTGACAAATAACTCTGAGCTGAGACCCAGCAGATGCAAAGGGAAGACTTCCAAATAATGACCTGAAGGTACTATGAGCTTCAGAACAGGAGGAGGCAGCAGGGCCACCAAATGAGGCCCCAGAGGACAGACCCCAAACCCCACTCCTTACCCAGTGGAGAAAATGCCTTCCATGGTTTATAAAGGGATATGGGTGGATGTGGCAATGGGAGAGGCAACTAACTGAGGTTGGAATAAGAAACAATATAGGGTGTCTTTTTAGGGGCTTCCCACTTCTGGCTATTCATGAAGTCTCTTTAAGAATCTATAGGCCAACTGAAAGATTCAAATATCTAGGAATAAACTTAACCAAGGATGTGAAGGACCTCTACACAGAAAACTACAAAACTTTGCTAAAAGAAATCAAAGAAGACCTAAATAGGTGGAGAGAAATTCTGTGTTTATGAATAGGAAGGCTAAATGTCCTTAAGATGTCAATTCTACTCAAATTGATCTACAGATTCAAGGCAATGCCGATCAAAATTCCAACAATCTTCTTTGCAGACTTGGAAAAGGTGGTTATAGAATTTATTTGGAAAGGAAAGGGGACTCGAATTGCCAAAAACACCCTAAAAAGGAACAAAGTGGGATGATTTACACTTCCTGAATTTAAAGCTTATTATAAAGCCACAGAAGTCAAAACAGCATGGTATTGGCACAAAGATAGACATATTGATCAATGGAAGCAAATTGAGGTTTGGAAATAGACCCCCAGATCTATGGTCAATTGATTTTTGGCAAGGCCCCCAAATCCACTGAATTGGGACAGAATAGTCTCTTCAACAAATGGGGCTGGGAGACCTGGATATCCATATCCAAATGAATGTAAGAGAACCCCTAGCTCACACCCCATATAAAAATTAACTCAAAGTAGATCAAAGACCTAAATATAAGAGGCAGGACCATAAAACTCCTAGAAGGAAATAGGGAAACATTTTCAAGACCTAGTAATAGTGGGTAGCTTCTTAGACCTTACACCCAAAACACAAGCAATGAAAGAAAAAAATGGATAAATGTGAATGCCTCAAAATCAAATGCTTCTGTTTCAACAGACTTTGACAAAAAGATGAAGAGGCAGCCAACTCCACTGGAGAAAATATTTGGAAAAACCATATATGATGGTTAGGTTCATGCGTGTGTTCATTTTCACTAGCTATTAGGAAAATGCAAACCAAAACCACAATGAGATATCATCTCACACCAGTAAGAATGGCTGCCATTAAACAAAGAGGAAACTACAAATGTTGGAGAGGATGTAGAGAAATTGGAACACTTACTCGCTGGTGGGAATGTAAAATGGTACAACTGCGGTGGAAGACAGTTTGGTGGTTCCTCAGAAAACTAAATATCGATTTGCCCTACGATCCCACAATTCCACTACTTGGTAAATACTTAGAAGATCTGAAAGCAGGGGCACAAACAAACATTTGCACACCAATGTTCATAGTGGCATTATTCACAATTGCCAAAAGATGGAAATAATCCAACTGTCCATCAACAGACGAGTGGATAAACAAAATGTGGTATACATATATGATGGAATATGATGCAGCAGTAAGAAGGAATGCAGTCCTGAAGCACGTGACAACACAGATGAACCTTGAGGACACAGTGCTGAGTGAAATAAGCCAGCCAAAAATGGACAGATACTGTATAAATTCACTAATATGAACTCCCTAAAATAATGTAAACTCAAAGTCTTAAATGCAGAACATAGGAGACCTAGAGATAGACAGAAGCTAGAGAAAGGAGAGCAGTTTCCTAATACATAGAGAATTGTTAATGAGGTTGAACTTAAGTGTATTGGAATGGATAGAGGTGATGGTAGTTCGTTAGTGGGATCATAAGTAATAGTGTCATATTGAAGGTAAATATGACTGAAAGAGGTTGTTTAAAGTCATGTATCTCACCGATTAGCACTACAAAAATAAATAAGTTCTTGTATGAACTACTTCAAAGGTATGACCCTTGTACAAAGAGTTAATAATAGAGTGGTATATTGGAAAAATTACCTATTTCATGCTATGGGCTATATTTAACAGGAATACCTCACTAGTACCACACCAATAGTAGGGGTAAATAATTGGGGGGGATGAGAGTTATGGGGTGTTTTGGGTTTTCTCTTTGGTGTGGCTGTATCTATGTTATTTTTCCCTTTGGAGCAATTTAAATTGTCTAAAATTGACAGTGATGATGATTGTACAACTAAGCAAGGATACTGTGAGACACTGATTGTTTATTTTGGATAGAATATATGCTATGTGAATATATCTCAACAAAATCTGCAGATTCAAAATAAATAAATAAACAGAAAGATCCAAGTATTAGAGAAAATACGGAGAGAGAGGTATACCTATTCAGTGTTAGTAGGGGAGCAGAATGGTGCGGCCCCTCCAGAAGGTAATGTAGCGGATCCACAGGAGGCTAAATGTTGGGTCACCATATGATCACACAATCCCATTACTAGGAATATACTCAGAAGAACTGAAAGCAGGGACCCGAATAGACATTTGCACACTGATCTTTAAGGTGGCTTAATTCACAATAGCCAATGGATGGAGGTAGCGGAAGGGTACATCGGTGGAGGAGTGGAAGGTGAATACATATGATGGAATATTGTGTGGCTACAGAAAGGAATGAACATAAGGCTTGCAACAAGGAGAATGAACTTTGAGGACATTATGTTGAGCAACCTAAGTCAGAAACAAAAGGACAAATATTGTATGGTCTCATTTAGAAAATACTTATAAGAAAATTAGGGCCTAGATTGTAAGCCCTTTCAGTAGCCACATTTATTCCTGGTTTTAAATGCTATTTCTAAGTTCTGAGATGCTCTGCTATATGTGTATAACCTGGTATTTATTACCCTGGAACTTTGGGTACCTGCATGATACCTAAGACTCAGAGTTAGAGTTCTGCAGCTCTAAAAGTCACCATTACTCCATATAGCAACTGTTAAAGAAGCCAAAAAAGAGATCAGACTTCAATTTGAGATATGAACAAAGCTGACCTGGTTGGGATAAAGGTAAATCAGAATACAGGGTAAAGGATGATATTGTCTGTTTTTTGAAACTTCACCTTCTGTGTGAGACCAAAAGAAGACATATTTATTTTGTACAAAACATAAATTTTCTGTTGCACACTATCTAACTTAACCTGTCTGGCCAGTTCATTTAAACAATCTAAAGACATGGAGCCTAGAATAGGGAACGAGATCTTGCAATTCTGTATAGCTTAATGTAATACCCTGATATACTCCAGAGTATGTTGGGCAGATAACAAAAAAGTATTTGCAAGGTCCCTTGAGGGATGGGAGAAAAAATATGGATCTATTAAACTTCCCCACCAGGGAAATTCTTAATACTCTTTCAAGCATTAGGGACTCCCAATTTAATAAACCAAGTCCTTGATCTTGAGGCTTGCTCTTATTAAACTTATTTCTGTAATGGGGAAACTAAGCCTACCTATAATTATACCTAAGAGCCACTTCCAGAGAACCTCTTTTGTTGCTCAGATGTGGCCTCTCTCTCTCTAAACCCAACTCTGCAGATAAACTCATTACCCTCCCCCCTACATGGGACATGACTTCCAGGGCTGTAAGTCCTCCTGACAACATGGGATATGACTCCCAGGGATGAGCCTAGCCCTGGCATTGTGGGATTGACAATGCCCTCTTGACCAAAAGGGGGAAAAGAAATGCAGCAAAATAAGGTTTCAGTGATTAAGAGATTTCAAATAGAGTCAAAAGGTCACTCTGGAGGTTACTCTTATGCAAGCTTTAGCTAAATATTGCAAATTGCCATTGTATGCCAAGCCCCAACCAACCGAATTCCGGAAAATCCTAAAGAAAACTCTAGCTAAGTCTATCTAAGACTCTATAAAAGTTTTACTTATTAAGCTTATTTTTCAGAAAGTTAAAACCTCCAGATTGTCCCTATGCCAGATAAGCCCTGAAACTTAGAGGTACCAGTCTCTCCCAGAACATCAACCAGTTGCATTCCCCTACCCCATAATGTCGACACCCCTTTTCAACATGAAGATGTTAGAATGGTCATTGCCCAAATATTCCTCAAGATTGAGAGAATGATCAAATGAGAGGGAGGAGGTGTAACAAAGAAGTTAGGATTCAACAAACAATTATGACTACTGAATCATTATATAGATATTTCTTTTTAGTTTCTAGTGTATTAGTACAGTCAGAAGGAAATACCTGAAACTGTGGAACCATAATCTATACCATACTTTAAAATTTGCTCTATAACTACTTGTTAAACTGTATTTTGAAATGTATCACTCTTCTGCATATATGTTATATTTCACAATAAAAAATGTTTTGTTTTGTTTTTTAAATCTACAGGCCAGATCACCAACCCCATGGTGGTGCAAGACCTTGAAATTGAGATTTGATATCCACTATTGCCTTGACAGCTGATAAAATTGGGTGGGAGCTGAATGGCCTAACCACAGGTTCCCCTCCCCCTCTGCTTGTGGGTAAGGTCCCCTAGCCAAACAAGCCTCCTTATCAAGGAGCCCAGGCACTGAGCTGCAAGGAAGCCAGCCACACGGAGAAGCCATGTGTCAGCATTCAGATTAGTACACCCACCCTCTCCCAGGCCAGTCCTGCCCAATCAGTGGCCATAATAAAATGATGGTTGTCTTAAGCTGCAAATTTTGGGGTCGTTAATACCTAGCAATTCTTACCAGAATAGGACACTAAGCCCTATTTGGTTCCCTTTGATTCTCTAATCCCTCAGAAATCCCCTGCTGTGTTCCTCTCCTCCCTTTCCCTAGGGAGGTAGTCTACCTACAGACATATGATCCTTTCAAGAAAAAGCTGGGTTTTAGCATCTCCTGAACAAGTTTCACAAAGTCTCCTTCTGCCAGGGGGAAGCAGTCCACTGCCTGTCCGACTCTGGCTACCCACTCCCAGCCACACCCCTGCTCTCCTCCCAGCAGCCCCAAAGCCTCCAGGAGACTCAGATGCTTCACTGCCTCCCATTCACCCTGCAACAAGCCAGCTCTGGGGAAAAGAGGTAAGCCTCTAAGAGCACTGTCAACCTAATCATTTTTAAAGCCTACCAGGATTTAGCCTCAGCATTGCTGCCCGATGCTCATTTCTAACTGGCCGCTATCCCATCCTCCCTTTTGACTGAATCATCTCTGTCCAGTGGCCATGTTTTCCAGCCGCTCCCACTTCCCTGTCCCAGCAGACCCTTGAAGCTCCCATCCACATACACATAAATATCACCCCGGTGCTGTTTCCATCAACTCCACTGTGTACAATTCTCCCTGGCTTCTCCCCTCTCACTTGAGTGATGGATCTTGAGGACAGGAATTCTTCCAAAAATCCTGTTTTCAGGGAGTGCCTCAGTACTCTCAAACCTCTCTTCTTACAAGGCTCAAGGAGCCTCTCATCCATAAGGAGGGCAGTAGAGGTTCCATTCTCCCCAGGACAGTCCTGCTTTATGCTGATTGTCTCGCCTTCACATTAGTGCTGCTTTCCCTCTCTAAAGTGCCCTAATTTGGGTAATAATTCATATAATCTTGTGTCAATTTGGATATATTATGTCCCCCAAGAAAAAGCCATGACCTTTTAATCCAATCTCATGGGATATTGGGATTAGGTTGTTTCCATGGAGATGTTACCTACCCAACTGTGAGTGACACCTTTGGTTAGGGTGTGACCTCTGATTGAATGTTTCCATGGAGGTGTGGCCCTGCCCATCCAACGTGGGCCTTGATTAGTTCACCGGGGTCTTATAAAGGGGCTCACCAACAGAAGGACCTCAGAGCTGCAGCTAAAAGAGACATTTTGGAGAATGCCATTTTGAAACACAACCTGGGAGCAAGCGGACGCCAGCCACATGCCTTCCCAGACAAAAGAGGCTTTCTGGATGCCAATGGCCTTTCTCCAGTGAAGGTATCCTATTGTTGATGCCTTTTAGACACTTTATGGACTTAAGACTGTAACTTTGTAACCAAATAAACCCTCTTTATAAAAGCCAATCCATTTCTGGTGTTTTTTGCAAAATGGCAGCATTGGCAAACCGGAACAAGTCTCCCTAACCAACTCCCTGTCCTTCTATCACTTCATCCCTGGCCATGCTTGAAATGAGATAAACCTCTAACTAATTTTTCAACAGGAATGAGCAAGAACACACCATTCTGTTTCCAACACCTCAGGTAATGTAAAGGGTCTGCCTGTTAAATTGTAGTGTGTTTTTTTCATTGGTGAATTTATCAATAATATAAATCATCTCTTTTGCATATAAGCAGGAGCAGAGAGTAAATGAAGGAACAGGCCTCAAATTTTATGGGTTTATGCAAAAATTCTTAATACTGGACTCAATCCAGAGAAGCATTTTTTTCCCTCTTTAGAAATTGCTGGCTACCAAAATTCCAGAAATTGCTTTCTCATTCCCTAACCTTTCATTTTTATCCCATTGCATAACAGGAGAGCTGCGGCCTTAGGCCCAATTTTCCCTTCAAAGATGATTTTTACAGTCAATGAGCCACGTCAGGGAGCTGATGCCAGTGTTTAAGCGAATCCCAACTCAGTTTCCGATGACTCAGATTCCCTGCCCTGCTTGGGAGGGCGCCAACCCTTTTCAGTAAACCCGGCCGGGTGGCCCCCAGTGGGTGCGCGAGGCTTATTGGCCCCTGCGCCGACCTCTGCCGGCGAGCCCCGCCACCTCCTTTCGCCGCCACCTCCCTTCCCCGCCCACGGCCCCGCGCGCCGCCTGCCCTCCGAGCCAGTCTCTGACAGCCGCGGCGCTGCGCGCTGCTTCTCCGCTGCTCCCGACCGAGGCAGGTAAACAGCCTTGTTCTTTAAACAAGGAGGCAGCGGGCGCGTGGGCGGGGCGGGGCGGGGGTCCTGAGAGCTGGGACGCTGCGGGGGGCGCCGCCCAAAGGACAGTCGGAGGCCTCGGGACCGAGGCGGGAGGGGCCACGGCCGAGCAGGTCCGAGGCGGCGGTGACCGCGAGGCGGGCAGGGAGAGAGGCGCGCGGGCCAGGCCTGCCGCAGCCCATCGCTTCCCTTCGGGTGACGCCGCTTGGATTTGCTTTGGATAACGAGGCAAGCCGCTTGTATTCGGAAGTGGGGGGATGCCGGTGGTACCGAAGGGGTCTGATGGCCGCCTCCGCGGGGCCGCAGGCCGGGGGAGGTGGGGCGATTGCCGGGGCTAACGCAGCGGGGGAACGGCCGAGGAGGGCCACCAACCGGCTCGACCGGGAAAACCAGGGAGGGGGCTCGTGGGGCCCGCGGGGTCCTGGCTCCCCGCTGGCAGGCCGACCCTCGGAGCGTGCGGGCCAAGGCCGGGGGTGGACCGGGGCGCCTCTCGGCAAGGCCGGGCCCACCCCGCGGGGTGGGGGCAGATGCTCCAGGCTTGCCCTGGGACGAGTCCGGGAACGCCCGGGGGCCCCCGCCGCCGAGCTCCTCCGGAGGAGGCCCCAGCCTCACCCACGCGACCGGGCCTCACCTAGGGCGGGTCCTTAAGGTCCCCGCCTGGAGAGCAGTCTGGCGGCCCGGGCCGGCCCTGGGTGTATGGAGGCCCCGCAGGCTTCGCTTTTCACATTCTTTCCTGCCCCTTTGGCGATGGAAGGAATCTGTGGAGGGGACCGTCAGTCTGCCCTCTGATAACTGTTCTCCACATGCTGAGCATTTGATACGTTTCTCTTTTCCTTAAGAAAACACTCCAGACTGAGTAGGATGAAAGGTTTTTCGCAAATCATATTAAAAGAAAAATAAAAACAGAAAATTGAATTAAAAGGTCAGACTCTGAAAGAATTATCTCAGATTTGAACAAGGAAGAAAAAAATCAATGAAAAAGAACAGTTTTACCTAAGCAAACACTGAGATGCTCCCAATGAAAAAGAACTAGAAATAAAAAGAAAGCAGAGAACTAGGATGTTTTTGCATATTATTTTGATATGACAGTTGATTTTCATAACTGTGAGAGGAAAATATCAAGATTATAATAGGTAATTTGTGAAATGAATTATCTACAGAATAAAGATGCAAATTTGGGTTATTTTACATCTATTAAATTAACAAACGAACAACAGTAATAATAACAGCAACCCATGTTGGAGGTTGCCCTGAAACTTGCCTATTGAGAGGTACAGGGAGGTGACAGGCAGAGCTTGGGGGTTAGAAAGACAGCTTTGGAATTAACTTGTGACTTTGGACATTGTACTTGATTTCCTGATCTTTTTGTCCATTCTTAAAATGGAGGAAACTATACCTACTTCAGCTGACCCCTTGGTATATATGTCTTTATTCCTTTTCCTATTCACACCCCACTGACGTCTCTATGAATCAGTCCACACCCTCCCTAAAGCCACTGGGTGATGCTCTAAGAAGTTAGATCCTGGAACTCCACTCCTGGGAATTTACCTGGAGTGGAGGAAACAAACAACAGCAAAGTCATATGCAGGCATATATTCAGGGCAGCTTGATCTAAAATTAGAACTGGGGAACAGCCTAAATGTGTAACAAGTAGGACCGTAGCTAAGAGAACATGACACACTACCTGAAAGGAACATTATGTAACCATCAGAAATCATGATTATGGAGCCTGTGATATATGGAAGAAACTGACACATCCAAGTACAGGTTACTAAACTATCTACTTACTCACACATAATGCACATGTGGAAAATCTGAAAGGAAAATCCCTATAAATGTTTTAATAGAAATTATAAATTATTTTAATTTTCTTTTTGATGTATTGCTTCTACTATAATGTAATTTTTTTAATAGTGGTCTCAATTCTTAAAATGGAATGGACCCAAAGTTTTCTGTGTGAGAGAAAGAGAGAGGGAAAATCCTTTTTAGGGGGAGCAACATCGTGTTTACTTCTTCAAATAAACTGGCTCATTTTTCATCAATTTCTTTGTTCTAGAACAATTTATATGGGACTTACCAGTTCTTTAAGTGTTTAAAATGTTTTGCCATTGTATCCTTTAAGACTAGTTCTTTTTTTTCTTTCGGTGGGATTAAAGAGGTTAATTATTTGATAGTTTTGATTTCATTTTTTTTGTAGAAAATCATTCCCTTAGCTTTCAAATTTATAAGCAATTGTGCATAATGCTTCCTCGTAATTTTAAAACATTTTTAGGTAGCCTCTCTTCCTTTTCCAAATATTCTGTTTTTTCTTGAATTGATTTAATAGTTGGTTTATTGATTTATGTGTTAGATTTTTCTTTTAAAGAAACAGTTCTTAGATTTGTTTATCAATTCTAGTTTTTTATTATTTTTTAAGAGCTTCTGAATATATTTCAAAACTGAACAGTTTCAGCCAAGCTGAAGCATTCTGTCTTCCTGGAGGCACCTGTCCAGCTTAGCTGAGCAATGATAGATTGTACGTATCCTGCAGAATCTTTTTGGTCTTGTAATAGTTGAAAGTCACCAGCTGCCACAGAAAATGAGGGTTGGGAAAGGCTGTGCCTATATATAACTCATACCTATTACATCATCATTTTTCATAAAAGCAGCTTGATTTTGCAGAGAAGGGACCACACCTTTTTTTCTAGTTATACTGAATTAAATAAGGAAGCAACCATTTTAGAAATAATATAATAAAACAATAATTATTTAAGGAATATTTCTGTATCACATTAGCACTGAACATGACTATCAACCAACTGATAAAGGGTTTTCTAAACTGTAGGTTTACCTAATCCATTCTCACTTTTCGGATCTTATTTCTTCTTCCGTGGCTGTAACTGCTGCCTATTAAACATTCAAAGCATGTCGGTATCTAACCCGGTGATGGCCAGAGCATTATAAAATAACGCTTGAGTGAACAGTGTGTGCAGCTGTTTCTTACAGTTGGGAGAATTTTTTCCTTGATGTGTTAAACAATCCTGGTATCCTTTTTTTCCTATTATATTCTACTTGCTGTTACAGTATTGTGCATTCAAGGAGAATGTGCCCTTTTCTGAAAAGCTTTGTAAAATGTGAAGCGTTAGCTCCTGGGGACCTATTCCCCAGCTGGGCTAGGAGTGCAATTCCCTGGGAAGTTACTCTAGATTCCCAAAGCCCATTGCTAGTTATCAGGCTGTTGAACTGGGACAAGTTCCAGCAGTGTTGGTTTTTAAAAGCTCTTCAGGTAATTCTGACATCAGGCCAAACTGGGGACTTCTTTGTCCTACTCAATCCAGGGATGGATCTCAGGCTGCAGTGAAAAACTCCCACCCCAAAACTCTGCAAAATTTTGTACAGCTTTTATCAGATGCTTTAAAGAAGAGATTACAAGAGATTAAAATAGGACAAATGAATTCTGCTTAGTTCAGGAAAGAACAAAAAGTTTCCCTGCGGGGGTAGGGTTAGTATGTGTGGGATGGGGGGTAGGCACTGTTTGATCCTTGCCTCTTTCCAATTTAACCAATTAAATTTAAAGTTGTAATATATTATGAGCATCAGAAGTTTGGCTCCAGTGTGTTTAGTGGAATGGAAGGTAGTTCTCACTGTATTTGGATCCCACCTCCCCCACCTTGAACCATTCTTAAAGGCCCTGACTTTTTTTTCTTTTTTTTTAACCTTTTTTTATGGAGAAATATAACATACATACAGAAATATGATAACTTTCAAAGTACAATTAACAAGTAGAGAGCAAATTTCAAAGAATGTAGTGGGTTACAGTTA
>PVKY010013276.1:0-11093 GCA_004027775.1 Bradypus variegatus | reverse complement strand
CTTGAATTATCAGTTTTAGTATTTTGTTGTTGTTGTTCCCTTGCTTTGGTTTTCTTCTTACTGGACTACTATTAGCTGTATGTTCAATCTTGGTTGCCTGTCTTCAATGTTTGTCCCTTTCTCTCTAATTTCTTTAATCTCCTTATTTTTTATTTTTAAAGGTTTTCTCTTTTGCACCTTCTGCTTCTCTCAAGGAAATAGCTGTTATGTTTACTTGCTCTTGTGCTTCTTCCAGTTTAGCCTTCATATCTGAATTTTTATTTTATTTCTGAGTCTTTTCTGAGTTCTGTCACCTCGGTTTTTCTAACTTGGATTTATGTGTTATTTCATGTTTTGTAACATTACACATTTTTATATGAAATGAAAGATCCTGAACTTTTAGAATGAAGGAGGGTTCATAAAGCTTCATTTCCTAATGTCACAGAGCTTACACTTCTGTGTTTGTGTACAGTGTTCAAAAGTAGGGTGACTGCCTTCCTGAGATGTCCTGGCTCTATTTCCTTCCCCTGCTTTGTTCCTCTGCATTGCCCAATAGGCACATATGGCTATTTCAATTTAAACAAATTAAAACCAAACAAAAAATTTAAATCAGCTCCTCAATTGCAATAGCCACATGTGGGCTGGTGGCTACTACACCAGACAGTGCAGATTTTTTTTAATTAAATTCAGTTTTATTGAGATATATTCACATACCGTACAGTCATCCACGGTGTACAATCAACTGTTCACAGTACCATCATAAAGTTGTGCATTCATTATCCAAATATATTTTTGAACATTCTCCTTACACCAGAAAGAATAAGAATAAGAATTAAAAATAAAAGTGAAATAGAGGGCCCTCGCGGTGGCCGCCGCAGCAACCACGGTGCCCGCTCTGCCCAGCCGCGGCGGGTTGGACATCCGGAGCCCGTGGGTCCCCAGCGGAGGGTTTAATATCCCGAATATACAAAGAAATTCCACAACCCAACAACAAAAAGATGAACAACCCAATCCAAAAAGGGGCAAAAGCCCTGAAAAGACACCTCTCCAAGGAGGACACCCAAATGGCTTAGAAGCACGACAAAACATGCCCAATATCACCAGCCACTACAGCAATGCAAAGCAAAACCACGACAAGGTATGTCCCACCCACAAGAACGGCTCCCATGAAAAAAAAAGAGCAAATAAATGTGCCGGAAAGGATGTGGATAAGAACAATGACTCAGTGCTGATGGAAATGCAAAATGGTACAACCACCGTGCAAGACAGCCTGACAGCTCCTCAGAGAGCCAAGCACGGAACTCCGTATTTCCCTGCAATCCCCTTAGCAGGTACATACCCAAAAGAACCGAAAGCAGGGACTCTAACAGATATTTGCAAACTGATATTCATAGTGGCTTTTTTCACAATTGCCAAAAGATGGAAGCAAACCAAGTGTCCATCAAGCGAAGAAAGAACAAACGAACTGTGGTGTCTGCATACAGCTGAGTATTATCTAGCTCACGCAACATAGAGGAACCTTGTAGACATTAAATTGAGTGAAACAAGCCAGACCCAAATGGACAAATACTGTATGATTTCACTGATATGAAATAATTAGAATAAGCAAACTTGAAGAGTTAGACTCCACAATATAGGTTACCGGAGGCTGGGTTGGTAGGGAATAGGGAGTTCATACTTACTGTGTACAGAGTTTCTATTTAGGTTGATTGTAAAGTTTTTAGAAACTGACAGTGTTGATGGTGGCACAACACTGTGACTGTGATTAAAGCACTGAATTATATATGTGAGTGTGGCTAAAAGGGGAAATTTTAGGTCGTATATATGATACTAGCATAAAAATTAAAAGATACAACCTAGGACTGTATCACACAGTGGACCATTTTATAAATGATGGACTATAGTTAATGGTACAATTATAAAATGTTCTTCATGAATTGTAACAAATGTACCACACTAAGGAAAGGTGGTAGTAATAGGATGGTATATGGGTGGGGGGATACACCCTAATATAAACTTGGACTGTAGTTAATGGTACAATTATAACATTTCTTTAATCAATTGTAACAGGTACCACACTTATGTGAAGTGTTATGGGGGCAGTGTTTATATGGGAATGCTGTATTTTTGTACATGATTTTTCTGTAAACCAACAAATTCTCTAATTAATAAAATATTGTAAAAACATGAAAAAAAAAGTAAAATAGAACACCCAAATCAACAGTCTCTTCAAAGCAATCCAGGCCTTTTCTATCAAGCTCCTCACAATTCTTCCAGAATCATCCCCTTATCCACTTAAAGAGCCATTCCAACACATTCGGTATCTGCAAACTCAGCATCAACAGCACCCCACCTCTCTCATATAAAAATCTATTCCAGTTTGCTAACGCTGCCATTATGCAAAATACCAGAAATGGGTTGGCTTTTATAAAGGGGGTTTGTTTGGTTACAAATCTATAGTCTGAAGGCCATAAAGTTTCCCAGCGATGGCATCAGCAGTAGGGGATCCTGGCAGAGGAATCACCGATGGCATCTGAAACCCCTCTGTTGTCTGGGAAGGGACATGGCTGGCATCTTCTTCCTTTGCTCCCAGGTTGTGTTTCAAAATGGCATTCTCCAAAATATCTCTCTTAGCTGCAGCTAATGTCAGGGGTCTACAACTCCAAGCATCTCTGCGCTAAGCCAGCTAGTGTCTGGTCTGTGCCAGCATTTTTAAAGGATTCCAGTGATTAAATCAAGACCCATGCTGAATGGGCGGGGCCACATTTCCATGGAAATAATCCAATTAGAGTTATCACCTACAGTTGGGTGGGTCACGTCTCCATGGAAACAATCCAATTCAAAGGTTCCAACTTAATCAAGAGTAAATACATCTGCCCTTACAAGATTGCATCAGAGAACACAGCGTTTGAGGGGACATAATACATCCAAACCAGCAACAGTCCATATTAGTGAGGCATTTTCACGTTTGTCTTTTTATTTCCAACGTACTTCACTCAAGATGCTGTCCTCAAGATCCATTCACCTAGTTGTGTGTCTCACAACTTCATTCCTTCTTGCAGCTGTTCAACATTCTACTGTATGCATACGCCATAGCTCACCATTCTGTTCATCAGTTGATGTACCCTTAGACCATCTCCATCCATTGCAAATCATGAATACTGCTGCCATAAACACCAGTGTGCGAATGTCCATTCATGGCCCTGCTCTCAGATCATCCAAGTATATACCCCATAATGAGGTTGCAGGACCTTATGGCACCCACATACCTAACTTTTTGTGGAACCACCACAGTGACCTCCAGATAGGCTACACCATTCTACTTCTCCACCAACAGTGAATACGTACATCGTGTGCCAGTTTGGATATATTAGGTCCACCAAAAGCTATGTTCTTTGATGCAGTCTTGTGAGGACAGACATTAATCTTTTTATTAGGTTGTTTCCATGGAGATATGAATCACCCAACTGTAGATATTTCCATGGAGGTGTGGACCCCACCCATTCAGGGTGGGTCTTAATTAAATCACTGGAGTCCTATAAGAGAGCTCACAGAAAGAAGGAACTCGGGGCAACTGAAAGGCAGTTTGGAGAAAGTGATTTTGAAATACAGCCCAGGAGCAAAGGACCAGCAGATGCCAGCCATGTGCCTTCCCAGCCAACAGAGCTTTTCTGGATGCCATCAGCCATTCTTCAGTGAAGGTATCCTCTTGTTGATGCCTTAGTTTGGACACTTACGACCTTAGAACAGTAAATTTGTAACTTAATAAATCCCCTTTATAAAAACCAATCCATTTCTGGTATTTTGCATGATGGCAGCATTAGCAAACTGGAACACACCCCTTTCTCCACATTTTCTCCAGCACTTGGATCCCTGTATTTTTTCTCATGCAATTTTATAGAGATATTTTCACATACCATGCCATCATCCACAGTGTACAATTGTCCACAGTATCATCATATAGGTGTGCATCCATTGCTATGATCAGCATTTGAACATATTCATTACTCCAAAAAATTTTTAAAGAATAAAAAAGATAAAATAAAAACTTAAAATACTATACAATAAAATACAATAATGAGGTCAGACAACATCACCACTACCAAGAATCCCACACCCCTCCTTTATATCACCCTCTCATAGACATTTAGCTTTGATATATTGCCTTTGTTAAACTTAATGGATGCATATTACAATGTACTGTTAACCATAGACCCTAGTCTGCATTGATTATATGTTTTCCCCAATATCATCCCTTTTTCAACACCTTGCAAGCTTCACATTCATTTCTTCTCTGACATGTAAAAAATATTTGTAAATTTAGTCACCATCATTGACCACTCTAGGTTTCAGTAAGTTATACAGTGCCAGTCTTCATCATCTATCTTTTCTTCTAGTGCCATATATTCCCCTAGCCCTCCTCTTTCAATTTTCCGCACAGACATCTTTGTTTAGTGTACTTACAATATTGTGCTACAGTCACAAGTATTGTGCTATCCATTTCTGTATCTATACTATCAACCCTGTTGAACATTCTATACCCCTTCAGTATCAAATGCTCAATCTCTACCCTGTTTCTATCTATGGATAACATGTGCTCTCAGCTTTAACTCTCAAAGTTTGCTCATTAATGTTAGTTCTATTAGAAAGAACATACAGTATTTGTCCTTTTGTTTCTGGCTAACTTCACTCAACATAACATCCTCCAGGTCCATCCATGTTGTTATATGTTCCGTGACTTTGTTCTGTCTTACAGCTGTGTAATAGCACATCGTCTGTATATACCACAGTTTGTTTGTCCACTCTTCTGTTAATGGACATTTGGGCTGTTTCCATCTCTTGACAATTGTGAACAATGCTGCTATAAACATCAGTTTACAAAAGTCCATTTTTGTCTTAATTTTCAGTTCCTTTAAGTATATAACTATTTGTTCTGGTTTGGTAATGCTGCCATTTGCAAAACACCAGGGATGCACTGGCTTTATAAAGGGGATTTATTTAGTTACTCAGTTACAGTCTTAAGGCCATAAAGTGTCCAAGGTAAGGCATCAACAATTGGGTACCTTCACTGAAGGATGGCCACTGGTGTCCGGAAAACCTATTAGCTTGGAAGGAATGTGGATGGCATCTGTTTGCTCCCAGGTTGTGTTTCAAAATGGAATTCTCCAAAATGTTGCTCTTGGGGTGTTTTGTCCTCTCTTAGCTGCAGCTCCTCTTCAAAGTCTCATTCTCAGTTGCTCTCCAAAATGTCACTCACAGCTACTCCAGCATCTGGACTGTGTGGCTCCTTTTTAAAGTATTCCAATGATCTGACTAAGACCCACCCTCAATGGGTGGAGCAACACCTCCATGGAAATTATCCAATGAAAGATCTCCCTCACGGTTGAGGCACATCTCCATGGAAACACAGAATCAACAGGTTCCAACCTAATCAACACTAATACATCTGCCCCCACAAGATTGCATCAAAGAATATGGCTTTTTCTGGGGGACATAATATATACAAACCAGCACACTAGTCATGGAATTGCTGGATCATATGACAATTCTATACTTAGCTTCCTGAGGAACCTCCACACTGCCTTCCAGAGTGGCTGCACCATTCTACATTCCCACCAACAATGAATAAGTGTACCTCTTTCTCCACATCCTCTCCCACACTTGTAACTTTCTCTTTTTTTGTATTGACCATTCTAGTAGGTGTGAGATAATATCTCATTATGGCTTTGATTTGCATTTCCCTAATAGCCAGTGAAGTTGAGCATCTTTTCATATGTTTTTGTACCATTTGTATTTCCCCTTCAGAAAAGTGACTGTCCATTTCTTTTCCCCATTTTTAAATTGGGTTGTCTGTCTTTCTGTTGTGGAGCTGTAGGATCTCTTTATATATTCTGAATATTAAACCCTTATCTGATATGTGGTTTCCAAATGTTGTCTTCCATTGCATAGGCTGACTTTTTACTTTTCTGAGAAAGCCCTTTGATGTATAGAAGTGTTTAATTTTTTTTTGTTTTGTTTATTTTTTATTGAAATTGTTCACAAACCATACAATTATCCAAAGATCCAAACTGCACAATCAATTGCCCATGATATCATCACACAGCTGTGCATCTATCACCACAATTAAGTTTTTTTCAATTTTTAGAACATTTTCAGTACTCCAGAAAAGAAATAAACACAAAAAAAGGGAACTCAAATCCTCCCAAACCCCTGACCACCCCCATTACTGATCCACAGTTTTTGTATAGTACATTTGTTACTGTTGACGACAGAATGCTAATACACCAGTAACTGTAGTATATAGTTTGCAACAGGCATATTTTTTTTCCTATACGCCCCTCTATTAACTTCTAATTATAGTGCCATGTATTTTTTCTAATTCATGAAAGAGATTTCCAATATTTGTAAAGCCAATCACAGACATTGTTCACCACAGGATTCAGAGTTTTATACACTCCCATCTTTTAAAATCCAACTTTCCTTATGGTGAAATACGTGACTCTGAGTTTGCCCTTTCCACCACCTTCACACACCATTCGGCACTATCAGTCATTCCCACAATGTGCTACCATCACCTCTGTAGATTTCCAAACATTTATGTTCATCTTAGTTGAACATTCTTTTCATAATAAGCAATCACTCCCCATTCTTTAGCCTCATTCTACATCCTGGTAACTTATATTTCATGTCTATGAATTTTCATATTATAATTAGTTCATATCAGTGAAACCCTGCCACATTTGTCCTTATGTGTCTGTCCCATTTCACTCAACACAGTGCCCTCAAGCTTTCTTCATCAATCCATTTCTTTTAAGAAGGTTTTGTTCACACATTATACATTCCATACTAAATAAACAATCATGAGTTCCCTATATAGTCACATATGTATGTACTCAGAACCATCACCACTGTCTTTATAAGGACCTCTCCATTTCTTCCACAAAGAAGAAGAAAGAGTCAAAGAAGGTAGACAGACAAAAGAAAAAGAAAAAAGCAAGAGAGAGAGAGAGAGAGAGGGAGAAAACATGACAACTAGAAAGCAACAAAAGGAAAGACAGCATTAACCTAAAGTAGAATAAGGAGTCAGACAACATCACCAATGCCAGGAGTCCCATAGCATTCCCTATGCCTCTGCCCCCCAGATGCATTCAGCTTTGGTATATTACCTTTGTTATACTAAAGGAAGCATAATATAATATTTCTAATAATTATAGTTTCTGGTTTGCATTGATTTTATTTTCCCCCAATCCCATCCTATTTTTAACATCTTGCAATGTTGACATTCATTTGTTCTACCTCATGTAAAAACACATTTGTACCTTTTATTACAATCATTGAGCACCCTAGTTTTCACTGAGTTATACAGTTCACGTCTTTATCATTCCTCTTTCATTCTGGTGTCTCACATGCTCCTAACCTTCCTCTTTCAACCATGCTCACAGTCAACTTTGTTCAGTGTACTTACATTGCTGTGCTACTATCTCCCCAAATTGTTTTCTAAACCTCTTACTTTTATCTTTTCCTTCTGTCTCTAGTGTTTACTGTAGAGCAGGTATCTTGTTCACAAACTCTGTCATTGTTTGTCATAGAATATTTTAAGCTCTCCTTGATATTTGAAGTGCAGTTTTCCCAGATATACGATTCTTGATTGGTGGTTTTTCTTTTTCAGTATCTTAAATATATCACCCCATTTCCTTTTTGCCTCCATGATTTCTATTGAGAATTCCACACATAGTCTTATCAAGCTTCCTCTGTATGTGATGGATCACTTCTCTCTTCCTGCTTTCAGGATTCTCTATCTTTGATGTTTGATAATCTGACTATTAAGCACCCTGGCATAGGCCTATTCAGATCTATTCTGTTTGGGGTATGCTGTGCACTTCATGGATCTGGAATTTTACTTCTTTCATAAGAGATGGGAAATTTTCATTGATTATTTCCTCTATTATTGTTTCTGCCCCTTTTCCCTTCTTTTATCCTTCTGGGACACCCGTGACACATACATTCCTGCATTTCACTTTGTCCTTAAGTTCCTGGAGATGTTCCTCATATTTTTCCATGCTCATATTTTTCCATGCTTTTCTCTACCTGTTCTTTTTGTGTAGGCTTTCAGTTGCCTTGTTCTCCAGTTCCTGTCTTCTGTCTCCTGAGATCTGCTATCATATCTTTCTACTGTCTTTCATCTCTTGTGTTGTGCCCTTCCTTTCCATAGATTCTGCCAGTTGTTTCTTTGAACTTTCAACCTCTACCCCATGCATGCCCAGTGTTTTCATTGCATGCTTCATCTCTTTTGCCATATCTTCCTTAAATATTTTGAATTGATTTAGTATTATTTATTCATATTCCTGTATCTCAGTTGACGTTTAAGTTTGTTCCTTTGACTGAGCCATAATTTCATTTTCCTTGGTGTACTTTGTAGTTTTCTGCTTTCTAGTCATTTGGTATCCTTGGTTACCCCTATCAGGTTTTCCCAGACCAGAATGTACTCAGGTCTTGGAAGGAGGGAAGAGAACCCTGTTTCCCTGAGGGTGTCTTAGAAGATTGGTCCACCCTGTGATGCCTCATGTCACTGTGCTTTTCTGCCCAGAAGGTGGCATCTGTCAGCCTGTAGCTCCAGACTGGTGTAAGGAGGTGTGGCCCATGGCTGTTTTCCCCCAGGCTCTGGTGTCAGGTTCTGAATGGAAGGCTGGTAGTAGAACTGGGCTCCACCTCTTTCCTCTTACCTCCTAGGGAAGATATCCTCCCTAGGAAGAGGTCATTAACATTTGAATAGACTCCCTGCCTGTGCTATCTGCAGCATTGTCTGAGTCAGAGTGCTGGGAACTGAAAATGGCTAAGGCTTTCTCCACTGAGCCAAAAAAGGGATGAAAAACCCTCTCCAGGGCCAGCCCATAGCCACCCTCCATTTCACTGGAGAGATGTCAGTTGTCACCAAAAGCCTCTGTAAACTTGTTGGGTATTTGTAGCTTATATTGAGCAGTCCAGGCTTGTTAATTAAAACCCCAGTTGGAGCACAGCTGAGCTATATTCCCTTACTGGAAGAGAGCTGTTCTCTAGCACTTGGTGTCTTTGCAGTTCAGGCCATGGGGATGGGGGCTCCTGGCTTGGATCTGCAGTTTTTACTTACAGGTTTGATGCTGCTGTCTTGGGCATTCCTCCCAATTCAGGTTGGTGTATGAAGAATGGACAGTCATGTTTGTCTCCCTGCAGTTTTTGCAGAATATTTACTAGTTGTTTCAGGGTATTCATTAGTTGTTCCAGGGGGACAAACTAGCTTTCACTCCTCTCTATTCCTCCATCTTCTTCCAACATAATGTTTTAAGGAGACTTCAAATGTTGTACTCTTTAATCAGTTATTGTGATTTTAAGAATCTGAGCATAAGTTCTCCTTGGAGGGGTGCTGTCATTCTAGCAACTTCATAATGAATCACTGAGCCACACCCGCGGGATGGTGGGCCAATTGGAATAGCCTTTAATGCCTTGGCGGAGCTTGGGGTCCTCCAGCGCACTGTACGCCGCATCTTCGCTGACACCCGTGGCCACAGGATCTGCATCATGGCGTGGCTGAAGCCGCACTGGGGCTGCTCCGGCATCCCCTTGAGGAAGACCACCACCTTGTCCTTCCTCACCAACAAGTCCGGCTGCTCCGCCGAGCCGCTGCCGCTGCTAACGCACATGCCGGGGCCCGGCAGGCTGCCACCACCTCCCCAGGGAGCCGCTCATTTGTTGGGCTGGGCAGAAGTGTTTAATTTTGAGGAGATCCCATTTACCTGTTTTTTCTTTGATTGCTCATGCTTTCAGTGTATGGTCTAGGAAACCACCTCCTATCACAAGATCTATAAGCTATTTCCCTACATTTTCTTCTAAAAATCTTATGGTCTTAGTGACATAAGATTTTGATCCATTTTGAGTTAATTTTTGTACAAGTTGTGAGATAGGAGACCTCTTTCATTCTTTCAGGTGTGGGTATCCAGTTCTCCAAGCACTGTTTATTGAAGCTGATCTGTCCCAGTTGTGTTGGCTTGAAGGCCTTATCAAAGATCAATTGTCTGTAGATGCAAGGGTTGATTTCTAAACACTCAATTTGATTCCATTGGTTGGTGTATCTATCTTTATGCCAGTACCACGCTTTTGCTGTTTTATGCTGTTTTGACCATTGTAGGCTTTTACTATGCTTTAAAGTCAGGTAGTGTGAGACCTCCCACTTTTTTCCTCTTTCTGAAGATATTTTTGGCTATTTGCAGCACGCTGCCCTTCCAAATAAATTTGGTTATTGGTTTTTCTATTTCTGCAAAGTAAGTTATTGGGATTTTAATTGGTATTGCATTGAATATATCAATCAATTTAGGTAGAATTGACACCTTAATTATATTTAGTCTTTCAATCCATGAACACAGTATGTTCTTCCATTTTTTTAGGTCCTGTTTGATTTCTTTTAGCAGTTTCTTGTAGTTTTTTGTGTGTATAGGTCTTTTGTGGCCTTGGTTAAGTTTATTCCTAAGTACTTGATTGTTTTGGTTGCTACTATAAATGGAATTTTTTTCTTGATTTCCTCCTTCTGTTGCTCCTTACTTGTGTATAAGAACACTACTGATTTTTGCATGTTAATCTTGTACCCTGCCACTGTGCTGTATTAACTGATTAGCTCTAGTAGTCTTGCTGTAGAGTTTTTCTGGATTTTCTACATATAGGACCATGTCATCTACAAACAGTGAAAGTTTTACTTCTTCCTCTCCAATTTGGATGCTTTTTATTTCTTTTTCTTGCCTAATTGCTCTAGCTAGAACTTCCAGCACAATGTTGAATAACAGTGATGACAATGAACATCTCTGTTGTGTTCCTTATCTTAGAGGGAAAGCTTTCAGTCTTTCCCCATTGAGTATGATAGCTGTGGGGTTTTCATATATTGCCTCTATCATATTGAGAAAGTTCCCTTCTGTTCCTATCGTTTTGAGTGTTTTCATCAAGAAAGGATGTTGAATTTTGTCAAATGCCTTTTCTGCATCAATCTAGATGATCACGTAGTTCTTCCACTTTGATTTATTGATGAGATGTATTAGATTAATTGATTTTCTTGTATTGAACCAGCCTTGCATACCTGGGATAAATCCCAC
>PVKY010013275.1:0-11100 GCA_004027775.1 Bradypus variegatus | reverse complement strand
AGGCACTTTTACAAAGTATAATTATAACATATTATAAATTTGTTATCAATGTTTCTTAAAATGCAGACTACTGGGGCCCCACCCCAAATCTGCTGAATCAGGACAGCAGGGGCAATGCCAAGGAATCTGCACGTACAATAACTTCCGCAGGTGACTCTCATACATGCTAATACTGGAGAACCACTACTTCCCCTTGTGAGATTTACAACACAGTTTTGGACTTCAGGAATTAAAATATCCTCATTTGGATCCTTTCTAAAAGAAGTTTCATTACATGAAAGTTAATATTTCAAAAATATTTAGGTAATAAACATGTTATGGTAAGAAAAACCAGTGCATTAAAAAAATTAAAGCAGAAATTAAAAGAAGAAACTTTTATTATAGCACACTTTATTTTTAACTAGAGATTTAAGACATCCCTAGTCATTTCAAAGACTACCAGGTCTTCGACAGCAAAAATCCTAAATTTAAAAAATCCAGTCTATAATATTAAAAATAATAGTATTTCAAATATGTTTAAATTCATTTACTCAGCTGTAAAGTAAATCAACGTATGAACAGTTTTTAATTATACCAAATATAAGCAATGATTAAATTTATAAAACTAAACCCAAACAAATCTGTTTATGTTCCACTATAAATTTACTCTGGTCAGAAAGTGATTTTCATAAACTTACATAACTGTCAAAAACTTACATAAACACTTATAATGGAAAGAGCAATGGAGCAAAAGTTAGAAGCCACTTAGTTTCTAATTCTGGCTAAAGTATCTGCTAGTTCTGTGAACTTAGGGCCTAGGCAAATTATTTTGTCTACCTGAAAAAAAAAAAAGGTACAAATGTCTACTCTACTTTTCTCACAGGGTTAATTATTATGAGAATTAAATGATATAGTATATAAACACATTCTGGAAAACTATAGAGTACTTCATAAATCAAAGGCTGATTTATCAGTAAGATAGGAAAATTTGAGAGACACTATAAAATAGAAATGTTTTAAACTTATCAGTTTTACAACAGTCACAAAACCCACCAACAATGACAAAATAAACTTTACTACAATAGTCACTATGTTCAGAGTGAAATAATGTAAAATAAGACTAACTCCAGACTAACGCCATATAAACAGTGACTATAAAAACTGACTTTGCAGGTTCAATTAGATAATGGACAATATTGTATATATTCCGTAAATTATAAATAAGAAAGAACTAGTTTCGGTTACCTTTTCTATGTCTACAATCACAGAAGATCTATCTCTTGTGTAAAGATACAAATGCAACTAGGTGGGCCATGAGTTGATAACTGTCAAAACTGGTCAATGAGTGTATCATTCTCTCTACTTTTTCCACAATAAAAAATTTTAACAAGACAACAATGTGTATATGTATGTAAATATAACATTAGTAAACATGGAAAAAAATAAGTTATTTTTTTGATTATATCCTTTTGAAAATTATCTCAGAACTACTGTATATCATTTTCCTTGCAATGTACCCCAGATTCTATATATTCTAAAATAAGCACTATTAGTACTCCTCTATGTGTCATGACATCTACTAGAAAATAACCATTCCTTCCAACTGGTCAAGTAAATACTTTTACTAGTGTTGTAAAAATGCAATTCTTCAGTTTCTGCTTCTTTATCTTTACTCCTTTTCTTGGTTTTTGCTCATTCATTCTATTATTGCAGAATTAAATGAAAATGACCAGTTTTAGCTGTACATATTAGAAAAACCTAAGAATAAAAAGGCAAATATTCTTTTATTTAATATTGCAAAAGACAATGATAGTTATAACTGGCCATTGGTTTTAAAATTTGTTCACATATACCATCTACTTCCTTCACAGGGTAAGAGACTGTTTCTATCCAAGATAGTTAACCTGTCAGTCAGAGGATTAGTAAAAATAACTCCTAAATAAGGATTCTCCATGCATTGCAACATAGAACTACACTGCATACATCAACCTAACTGCTCAAATAACATTCTTTAACCTGGGGACATATTCCACTGCAAATAGATTTTTTGTTCAATTTTAACTTAATAAAGATGCTTAATAAAAATGCTTTACAGTAGTGTGTGAAGGAATTCCAAGTGTTGAATTAAAACAAATGTGGACAGGACAATATTATTTTGTGGTTTGCAATTAAAACTGTATTTGGTAATATCCACACATTAATTTATTCTCTATTTGAAAACTAAAACTTCTTCCTTCCTGTTATATGTACAGTCACAAATAACCAACAAGTACCCTGTGCCTAAAGAAATAGTGTACCTTAAATATCTGATGGGGGGGCACAGATAGGAAACAAGTGACAGGAAAGGACATCTCACCAATTCAGCTGTCACTACAGCATTTGTTTTCTAAGCATTAAAAACTCCATTTATTTTATATGAGATGCATTTGAGAGGAGCCATACATAAAAACTACTTTTTCCAACATGAGTTTTAATCACTTTGGATATAAGTAGTTCTGCTGGAAATCCTCATTTGTATTATTTAGAAACAAGTAACAGTTAAACCTCAATAAAACCATAAAAAGCATGTTGTCGTTGGAAGATGGCAAACTATTCAAGCAAGGTTAATAATCTTACCAATTTTGCTTGTTTATTTTACAATATATTAATAACAACAGCTAAAAAAAATTGTAAAACTGCTATCATCCTGGTAGGTACCCTTACTTGGAGGAAATGGCTACATTTCAACGTCTATTTACAATGCAGCTATTACTTTCCATATTTCTTTCCCTAAGTATATCCAATCAATAACTCCATATTTTATCATAAACATGAATCAAAACTAGTTTCTCTCATCTCAGAATCCTACATTAAATCTCAATCTTCAAACAAAAAACCCTAATTTCTCATATAACTGCAGAAATTCCCCCCAAAAGGAGGGTGAGGAATTAAGGAATACAGAAAAATGAAGACAATTTCCCCTTATAAGTCTAAATGGGGATGCCAGTAATGAAACCAAGATAAAAATCAAGAAGGCATACTCTGAATTTCACCCTTTTAATAAAAGAAAATCACGAAATTTTAAATTAAAGGTGGCGCTCTGTCCTCAACTCACCCGAATGTGACTCACTTTTGCAGACTATATGGTAGGAAATAACAGTTACTTTTCAAAGATCCCTGCAGTTACACCCAAGCCAAAATCAGGACAGAGATCCACCCTTAATTACAGCAATTTACTGTCTCATACAAAGCAAGGTAGAAACTAAAACGTCCCCCTGAAATCATGGCTAAATAAGCCCATTTCATATTCTAGCTTTCAAAGACCCCCTATAAGATAAATGTTCCTATTTACTTCAAATTCCAACTCACGCGAATAAGAAAAAGTAAAAAACAGGGGGACGGGAACCCAAATGAACGTACAAGTACAAAAAGCAGATTCTCCAATCCCTCCTAATTCCCCCAATCCGCTCCTGCCACACACAAGGACAGGGAGTCTCGGGAAGGCTGGCAGCACCGCGAGTGCTGAAGGTCTTCCATTCACTCACATGGGCCACCCTCCAACGAGTTACACACCCTCTGACCGATGAGAACCTCACACAAAACAGGCCTTTTTGCAAGTAGTTTTTATTACAAAATACCCCACGCTGAGTAAGAGCCTTATTTAAAAAAATGTCTGTCCCCAGGTGGAGGAGGTTAAATACAACAAAGGCTTCCATGAAAAGCAGACAGTACTGATATATACATATACCTACACCTATATTTAAAAATCCACATAACTAATTTATCATGAATAGCAATCCATAGCAATACTAGCTATTAGATTATTAACACACCAAGAAAAGTAGCGCGCACAGCAGTCAAAGGTGGCTGTCAGCAGCACACAGAGGAAGGTAAAAATACACCTAAGGGGTGCAACCCTCCGCGAATTTACAGACTCCCCTCCCCCAGTCCATCTTTTCCACCTTCTGCCCTCGCCTGGGCGCCAAGCACCGCTACACTGCACAGGGTGCGAGCGCTCCCAGCACTACGAGTCCGGCAGAAAACTGGTGAATGAAATGCGTACAGAGACGAATCTGGCTAGTGACAGAGGCGCAGAACCAGGGGTCGCTAACAAGCCTAGCCCAGTATTCTCCTGCAGGATTAAACAGAGAGCACCACCACCACTCCCCCGCAAATGGAATGCGGTCTTCTTTCACATTAACTCTTTCCAAAACGGGCAGGGAGGGGGACACATTTTTCTTTTTTATTCCATAAACAACGAATCGGAAGCAGCTGCGAACATCCTGGGGGACCTGACAAGAGACGCTGGCAGAAAGGCGAGGCGAAGAGGCTCTCCAAGTCCCGGGGAATCACCATCCTGTCCGACATGCATCAATTAATCAGCCCCGGCCGGGGACCCGCCAGGCGCCTCCAGCTCCCCGCCCGCTGCGCGCCAGGGGAGCCGAAGCTGGGGATTAGAGGGGTGACCCTACCGGGGCGCGGGGAGAGAGAGCGCCGGACACCGCTGCCCTCAAGGTCACCACGCGCCGGGGCGGGGGCGGCCAGGGGCAGGATGGGCTGCGGCGCGGCCGAGGCGGCTGCGAGAAGACGAAGAGCTGAGGGTGTAAGACACCAAGCCACACCGAGCCCTGTCCCTTAGGCTCACGGCGGGGACACCCGGCCAAACCCGGGGCTGGGGCACACGGCGAAAACCCGCTCACCTTTACAATCTCCCGGGGCGGGCACAGGAACAAAACTGAGAGCGGCCCCCCGAACGCCCCAACCAACTTCTCCCGAATCCGCCGCAGCAGTCGGCCGAGCGCCCCAGAGGTCAGGACCTCCGCCGCGATGCCCCGACTCCCGTGTCCCGCCCGGCCTCTCCGGCAGGTGACCTGCCCCGCCGTCCTCCGACGCGGGCAGGCGGCGGCCGCCACTCACCTCGCCCGGCAGTAGGAACCATTTTCCGAGGGGAGAAGGAAGGGGAGGCTGCAGAAGAGTCGGGGGGTGGGAGATGAGAGGCAGCGGGAGGCGCAGAGAATGGGGTCTCAGTTCTCCGCGCGTCGGCAGCCGGCTTGGGGGCTCTCCGGGCGCCACGAGGAGGTGCAGCTGCACCTCAAGGATGAGGCGGCCGCAGCACCAGCCGGGGCTCTCTACTCACGCTGCAAAGCGAGGCGGCCGCGGAGGAGGAGGCGGCGCCCGGCCCAGCCCGGCCCCCGCCCAGAGCCCGGCAGCCGCGGAGTGACCGCCCGCGTCCCCGCAGGGCCCGCCTCCTCGGCTCCGCAGAACCGCACAGGGCGCGCCGCGCTCGGCACGGACAGCTCCGTCGGCCTCACGCCGCCGTCCGCAGCGGCAGGGGCGGGCGGGGTGCAGCCCCCTCTCAGAGCGCCGCAGCCCGGCCCGCTCGGGGCGGGGCCCAGAGCCACCCGGGAGCCGGTGGCTGAGCACGAGGGGGCTGCACGCAGCTCCAGGGAGGGGCCGGGTAGCACTGGGTCGCCCGCAGGACTGCTGGGGTGGGCGGGAGATGGGGGGGAACTCTCACCCGTTCCGGTCCGGCGCTCCTCTCTCTCCACACCCACTCGCCTCCCGCTCCACGCTGGCGGCGCAGCTTCTCCCACTGCCACTGCCGCCACCACAGCCACCGCTAAAGCTCGCGCCGTCGCTGCTGCTGCCTTGGCTGGGCGCGGTCACGTGACGCAGCCCGCGGGGAGCCTGGGGGCGGGAGGGTGGGCGCGCGCGCGCGCGCGCGCGCGCGAAGGAAGCGCAGCTGGAACCGAGACTACAAGCGGAGCAGAGCTGCACGGAGGAAGCGTTTGAAGGGAGGACTCAGCGAGCGCGCCCCCGGTTGGCGAGCGCGCGCTCGGCGATTAGAACTTGCCGCGCGGTCGGGAAAGGGTGGCCGGAGCGGGGGGCGGGGGTACTCGAGCCTCTGCGCGCCCCTCCCTCTCTTCCTTCCCTGCGCGCCTCGGCTCGCCGCTGCCCTGGCCCCCTCTCGTTCGCCCTTTCGTTCCTGCCAATGCCTGTGATTGGATGAGAGGCTCTGACGCCTGTGTTTCCATGACGTGTCGGGGCTCGGGGAGCGACGGGGGAGGAGGGGGTGGCTGAAGCGCGCGGGGCGGTGACTCAGTCAGTCACAGCTGCTGCTCCGGCGCAGGGTCGGTTTGCTCCCGCGACGTGTGGAGGCAGGAGAGTGATGACTACCGCAGGAAGAGCTCGGACGCCCTTCACCTGGAGCCCCTCCTGAGACGCCCCCGGGCCTGGGCCCTGGAGTTAGACGGGGGGGTGAGGGTGAGCGCTGCTGGCGAGGACAGGTTAATGCGGACTCTGCCTCCGCGAGCACTTGAGCGGCTCTTCGCCCTGTCTTTGCCCCCACCCCATACCCGACTCGATGCCCCTTCCGGGCGGAGACGCACGCGACGGACGACCAAAGTGCCTCTCGGTTCGCCCTCTCCTTGAGGAGGAGAGTCCATCGCCCCTGCTGGCGCTGGGCGTCCCGCAGCCGTTCCCGCCGGTCGGGTCCGCAGACGCTGAGCAAGCACGCCGGGCTCCCGCGCCTGCGGCCGCTGCAGCACCCCAAGGGTTAACGGAGGCGAGCTGCCGGTGCAGACAGGCCCCGCAGGATCCGCGCCTAAAATCCCTGTTTTCGTTTGGGGTTTGCTTTCTACCCAGGCCAAGCCGTTGACTCTTTTAGTTCACTTATAGCGTCTCAGCCCAGCACCCTTCTTTCGTGAGAGGAAAAGAAAATGGAAAAGTACGGGTAGTGTGCAGGATTTAGATGCTAAAAGGTAATCTACCTTGCCCCAACTTTCAGGAGAGTTCGGAAGTTAATAAAATAGTAAATAACCACCCTTCGTGACAGCTACTTTTAAAATATGTTATTTTTTTCCCTTCTACACACACATACACAGATATTTGAAGAAATGTCTCTTATCTAAGTTACCGTGCTCCATCTCCATCTATTCGTTTGTATTTGTATTCGCCGGACACTGAGACCTTGTCACTGTTATTTTCACTACTACTTAATCAGAACGAAAAGATGAAATCTGCAGTCCTTTGTTTCTCTGAACTCCAGGACTGGCAAAATCAATGTTTGTAATGTCTTAAAGCATCCAGGTGTTGCGAAATGTTTTATGTATGTTCACTCTGGTGGCATTTATTTTAAAATATTTTTTAAGGATTAGTAATAAATTAGATGAAAGAAGCTTAAAAAGTGATAATTTCCAAGTTAATCCTGTTGAAAAGAATTTTTGAAATCAATTTAAGTTTATCTCATCAGGTTAGACATTGCCCACCTTTTGAGCTGTGCCTTTGACATGCGAAATTAGCACTGAGTAGAATAACTGCTTTTCCTTAATCGGTTGGTGTAGTATAAAAACCCTTCCTGACATTATTTCAAATCTTCTTAACCAAACAACAGATGAGCTAAATTTCACTTAGGTAAATTTCAGTGTTCTTTCCTCCTGAAATATTTTTCAAAATGGCCCAGGGACATTTAAGAATCATTGGCTTTTTTCCAACTTTTCCTCCAAGGAAGTCACAATAGAAAATTGAATTGTGCATTCTATTTTAATTAACAATTTAACATTCAAGTTATGTATGAATCACTGCTATAGTACACTAGCAAAATGGATAATAGATTAAATTAAAACCTGTTTATGGGTTTGTTGCACTTTCAAATGATAAAATATATGCTCTTAAAGGGTTAGGATCATGAAAAAATTATTCAGCATCTTCATTTTGGGGCATGATTTCATTAAAATTTTCAATAAAATACCCCAGAATATGTTGATATGCATTTTAATGAAATGTAAGTCACATACAATTATATACTTATACTGCCATAGCCATGATAATTGTGCTGTGTACTTTAGTTTTTATATATCCATTCAAATAGCATATAAAGGCTGAAAGCAATATAGAAATAGCTGTGCACATTACATTGAGAAATGTAAATATAGTTTTTCTCCCATATACTGTTTTGAAACCTCCTTAATGGCCTGTTGAACTAACTGAATTCAAAGATACCAATGCGTATGATATAGCCATATCCTCTTAATCTTATACAACACTTATCCTATGGATTTAATTTGGTCTGGATATATCTTTGTGCAGAGTAAGGAACCATATAATACAATTTACTGTTAAAATACTTAATCTTGAAAAGTTTTTTAAATTTGCTTTGATTATCTTTTTATTTACAATGCAATATTTTTAAAGGTATTTAAAGCCTATATCAAGTTACTATTTGGGATGTTGACTTTATTTGAAAAGAGGCCACTTTCAGTATTATGTATTTGGCAAATTAAAAAAATATATTCGTTTTAATGGAGTAAATCTAAACTACTGACATCTTTGCTGAAAGTTGATCAATTCAGAGTGAACTAATTATGTGTAACTCAAGGACAACTTTCTAAAATCTTCAATAAAATGAAATGTAAAGGCTAACAACATTAGGATATTCATCCCCTCAAGAATTCTGTCACATTCATCTAGCAATAGGATAAAATAAAGATACCAAGTGACAACGCACTTTTTAAACTGTACCCTTTCCTGGAATAAACACTTCTACCTATATGTATGTTTCAGTCCTGATCATTGCAAAATGCTAAAGAGGATTGACAGGTGTGAGGAGGAGGGGGAAGAGGGATATTCCATGCTTTGTAGAAAGTAGTTGTATTAGTTCTCAAATTTCCGTTGACCTGGATCATCAGGAAGAAATATTAAGAGAAACACTACTTAGCTTTTGAACGAGAACTGTTAATCTATTATTTACAAATTAATTACATTTGCTGAATTAAATGTAGTGTAATAAAGGTAAACGTAAAAAATAATTTTCAAGTCATATAATGGGGAGTTTTTATAGGTCAAAATACAAAATGATTAGAACTCATCATTTAACAGGAATTACTTAGTAGCAACTCAAACACCATATACTCACCGTATACTCTCAAATGCCTTGTGTCTATATGTTACATGAAGTCATGCTACCATAGAACAGTGATTAGCAGTGCAAATTTAATGGATCAGAATCTGGGAGATTTTGAAAAAACTCTGAATGACTCCAAGTCCTCCCTCTCTGGTTGACCATTGTTGTAAGTGCATCTTACTGTTTCACTCTCGAGACCTAGAAAGGCTGAGACCTTTTCTTTATGGTGATGGCAGAGAACTGCATGGAGGCAGAGTTTGTTATAGAATCAAGGCCAAGGTAAACTCAGAGTATAATTTTATAGTAATGTGAGTTTGCATGATATTCTCTGATGACTCAGACTAAGGGATTTCCCATTGTGGTTACAGTTGTTAAGAGTTCAAGAGAGTCTGGAGCATCACTTCAGAGGGATTGGCCTAGGCACTGATAAGCAGACACATCTGCTAAGCACTTCTCAGACTTCACACTATCAGCCCCTTTTCATGTACTGGATCTAGGTATAAGGCATTTTTACAGCCCCAAGTGTTGTATAATCTAGGTCATATGTGTATGGTTCTAAATCTGAATTCAGAGGATCAGAAATGGGAAAGCTCATTCTGAAATGTAATTGAGGAAAGGTTTCCTAAGGAAGATTTGGACTTGACTTGTTCCACAGAAGAGGTATAGGGTTTAGATTAATGCAACAGAAGATGTGCAATGAAAATGCTGGGAAAAGTAGCTGGGAATTAAGTTTACCACATTCATTTGCTTATCTTTTCATTATTCGTAAAACATATTGTACTACTTTTTTTGATATATTTAGATATAAAGATGTTCCTCACCTCCGTAAGTAGAACTCATTAATTTCCCCATTACAATGGTGAATTTTAGTGTTGGTATATCAAAGCATAGTGAAATTTTAATGAGATATTTATGTAAACCCTTAGCATAGTGCTTGGTATGTAGTAAATGCTCAGTAAATGTTGTCATTATACATAAGCATTCATTCTTTATCCCTTATTACCAAATAAATGTACTGCAAACAAGGCTATATATTTTTACTATTTGGTCAAATAGATTATTATCTTAGAACAGATTTGTTTGTTCCTATGAGACACTTTGAGATCCTGTTAAAACACACCAAGTTTAACCACGAATCACCTCTTAATTTAACTAATTTAGTCTCAGCCTCCTCCGAGCAAATAAATTCTTAAACATACTGAGTTGGTTAGACATACTTTTGGCAGCATGTAACCAAAAACCAGACAAACAGTGGCTTTAGTGGAAAAGAATTTATTATCCTAACATAGGAAATTTAGAGGTAGGTGATGGTGTGGTTGATTCAGCTGCTCAGCAAGGTCACTGAGATCACCAAGATCCAGGCTCCAAGCTTTCTGCTCCCCTGTCCCTGGTATATGCTTACATCAATATCTTTTTATGCTAACATTAGAAAAATCAGCAGGATTTTCTCACATTTGGGGCAACTGCAAGGTTGAAAGCAATATAGAAATAACCTACATTTTCCAGATTTTTTAGTGCTTAAAGTTTTATATAATTTTCCTTTGTTGCCTAACTTTTCTTTGAAACTCTTCTGTTTTTCGTGACATTTTCTTGTACAGAAATCACCTGTGTGAGCTTAATAATGCAGATTCCTGGGCCACACACCTGGACCTTCTGATTGTGTTAGTTTGGAGTGGAGACAGCAGATCTGCATTTTAAGTCTTTTTTAGGTGATTCCTAAGTACCACATGCCTCTAATTCCTTCCTCTATCAGCACATTCTTTTGCTGCAGCCTTTACAAGTTCTCCTTCATTGTGTATTTATGATGCAAAGCTCTTAAACTGGAGCATTTCTCTATCATAACTTCCGTAAACTTCACTCATTTTCATGACTTCATCCCCTTAAGGACGAGGATAATGCTACTCATTCATTTATTTATCATTTATTGATCCTGACAAATGTCCTCTCAGCTTATTAGGTTGAGAAACCAAGATAAATTTCCATTTAGGAGTCATGGGCATCAAGGATAGTTCATCTATTCATTTATACCAAGAAGTTTTTGTTAAGCATTTATTACGTGTCAGGCCTAACAGGGCCTTGCACATAAAAGGTGTTTAAAATAAAAAATGGTTGAAACGAATGAATGAACACATAAGCTATCAGATGATGAATTCTAAATTTATGTCCACAGCCTTGTTCTTTTATTCTGGTGACCTGAAGGAACTTCTTTCTGGGTCAGTTTTTTTCCCCCTTTAGATAGA
>PVKY010013274.1:0-11100 GCA_004027775.1 Bradypus variegatus | reverse complement strand
TGTGCCTTTCAGTTAAGAGTATACGATGGATATTCCCAGACGCCCCCAGCATCCTTCTAGAACACGCTTTTTACGGCACTGTGGTGTGCTGTGCAATATGGCTTAACTGGTTCTTTGCTATTGAACATGGAGATGGTCTGTACTTTTCCACTGAGATGGAAGTTTTTGCACATAAATTTTGGCATGACACTAAGTATTTCCTTAAGATAAATTACTTGAAGCAAACATATTAGAGCGACGAGTTGGACTATTTTTAAAGCTCTTGGTGCTTATTGCCAATTTGCGTTCCAGAAAGTCTGTTTCAATCTATACTCCCTGAGCAGGGCGTGAGAACACCCAGTACCCCTCAGCTTCCTCACTAGGTTCCATCATTTTTCAAGCCTTTGCCAATTTGATAGCTAAAAGGTTATCTTGCTTGAACTCTGAACTCTCCTTATCAGTAAGCTTAAACTTTTTTTTTCACGTTTTATTTTTGACCATATGCATTTCTTTTTGCTGCCTTTTGGGTGCCATGCTTAATAATTTGTAAGAACTTTTAATAAGGGCGTTAATTCTTTGTCTGTTTCCTATGTGACAAAGTATTTTCCAAATTTATCAGTTGGCTTTTAACTTTAATTGACAGTATTTTGGAAATTCAAAAGTTTAAAATTTTTAATTAACTCTATCATTCTTTTCACTAATGGTTTCTTCCTTTGATTTTTCCATCCTCTATCAAATAAACATTCACTTGTCTATTCTTTTAGTACTTTTATTTATAAACATAAATCTTTAATCCATTTGGGATCTATTTTTGCATATGATGTAACCTTTTGCCAAACTTTAATAATATTCTGAATGGTTTGAGGGAGGGGTTGAGAGAAAACCTGGATTTGCTTTTTAAATTAAGGAACCTTTCAAACCTTCTTATGTCAGACACGCGGTTTGAAGTTTTACATGCGAAGTTCAATAAAATGAATCAAAATGTTTTCATTTGTTATATAATTCAGTTGACATAATTACTAATTACCTACCATGTTAACTGCGATTGTTACATAATCCAGTTGATGTAATAAAGCTATTAAATATGATTTTCAAAAACTGTCAGTAACAGAGGTAGGAGAAGACTGATAACTGAATTATAGTGATTTTTGGCCCTAAAGAACAAGCACTTTGGAGGTCAGAGTCCAGGGGCCATCGTTAGTGTTAAAAAGACAAGTCCAGAAGAAGTAAGAATAACAACTTCATGTTTTCTCTTTCAAAATCTTGCTGAAAACAGTTATTTTCACATAAAACATCCCTACATATTTTCGTAAGCACTCAGTGGGGTGTCTCCATGTGTGTCTGCTCTGCTACCCACGGAGACCACGAGCACTGAACTGCAGCTCACACGAGACCACGTGTCTGAAGAGGCTGCGTGACGTGTTCAGTGATTGTTGAGGGCAAAGCCTGGACTTTCTGTTTCTTTTGTGACCCTGCTAGCAATGCTTGACCAGTTTTCTGCCTCTGTGGGTTGATGGAAGGAGGAAAAACTCAGTTAACAATGAACTTCCACGCATTCTGTTCATCCCTCGCAGCTCGTCTTGTCCTTGCTCTTCTTTGGTGGGAATCTTTGCTGGATGCTCTGATTCTACCTGGCCTTCACTGACAAGATGGTTCCCTCATCCCAGGCAATAGATGTTTAGAAAAAAGTTGCAGGTTTTATTTTAGAGAACATGCTACAGTTTACTCTTTCATTCAACACGTGTTGAGCCACTGGTGCCAGGCCAAATTCTGGGAATTTCAAGATGAACACGCCATGAACTCGATCTCAGGACAGCCAGGCAGAAATATATCTGCCTGGGATATCAGGTGGTTCTGGGTTTATTTCCAACCCCTTGTGCATCCTCTGTTGCTGGAGTGGTGGCTACACTGGATGCTCTAGAGGACCACCCAGCCTTCCCCACCCCTCAGGACCAAGGCACTCATCCTTCCAGAGGCACAGGGGGTTGCCACTCACTTCCCACAGCTGGAATCCTCTCCTGGAATTGCTCTCTGCCAAAGTGAGCTGCCTCATACAGTTTATGTCCCTCCTGGGGCAGGAGGGGCGGGGCACCCACACCCAGTGATTGGTTCACGTGGGGACACAAGGGCCTGGTCCCCTTGACTCAATTTGGGACAACTCTGCAGCTCTTAGAGTCTGTTCCAGGGACCCCAACCCAGGAGGGCTGGTTCCAGGAGTGTCCGAGGAAGCAGACTCTAAAATAGGTTATGGAGCTGCTGGCGGCTCACAATGAGGACCCATCACTGGTGTCAGGTGGGGTACAGAGAGCACCCACTCTCTGTGTGTGTGCAATTGTTTAAACTTTCATGGGCAATAAACTGGAATGGGAATGCACTGGTGCACTATCACAGGCAGTTGTGATTTTTAGGGACTAAAGAATCAGATGGCTGTCGCTGGGTACTGCTGATGTTCTGGTGAAAGACAAGGGAAGGCTGAGGGTGAAGAGTCGCCAAAGTGAGCTGAAGTGTCAAAGCCAGAGGCCTCCTCCGCAGGGAATAAAGACTCGCCTCCTGCAGCCAGAGGGCAGACAAAACTGAAGATTGGGCTCAGGACTTAATTACAGGGTAGGAGAGCTCCAGAGAAGGTTAAAGGCTCAGCTCTGGGAATCCTGCCACGCCCAGGCCTGGGCCCTGACTGGGAAGGGGCGGCCCCCCCGAGAGCAGCGTCCAATACGCCTCCAGCCCACAAATCTCATCTCAGATGTTTCCAGGACCCAACCTAAGAGCGAGAGAAGGCTGAGCTCAGGGTTGAAGAATTTGGGCTCCCGAGTCAAAAAGACTTGCATTTGCATCCTAGTCTCTTGTGAACCTCTCCAAGCCTCCTGCCTTGGCTGAAAATGGGGGTAGTAGCAGTATCCATCCTACAGTGTTGTTGAGAGGATTAAATGAGATAGTTGTGGCATCATAGGATGTGCCTAGTCCAGAGAAGGTGCTGAACAAGTGTCAGCTTTCGTCAACATCACCAACTCACAAGTGACAAAGATGGAAGGAAAGGTCTCTAGTGAGCAGGGAGTGGCCTGTTTAACTGGCTTAATAAATGCCTTATTAAAAAGGGGGGTCTGATACATGTGACAACATGCATGTACCTTGAAAACATCATGTTAAGTGAAATAAGCCAGACACAAAAGGACAAATACTGTATGATCTTACCGATATGAGATAATTAGAATAAGCAAATTCATAGCGACAGAAACTAGAAAACAGATTACCAGGGGCTTGGGTGGGGGTAGGTAACAGGGAGTTAAATCATACAGAGCTCCCATTTGGCATGGAAAAATTTTGGTAATGGGGTGGTGATGGTAACACAGCATTGTGAATGAGATTAACAGCATTGAATCGTATATTTGAATGTGGTTAAAAAGGGAAATTTTAGGTTGTATATACGTTACTAGAGTAAAGAAACAACATAGTACTGTACAACACAATGGGGAACCCTGATGTAACCATGGATTAGAGCTAACAGTACAATTATAATAATATTCTTTCACTAATTGTAACAAATGTACCAAAGTAATGCAATGTGTTAGTAATGGGGGGTATAAGGGAACTCTGTATACTCTGCAAGATTTTTCTGTAAACCTACAACTTCTCTAATAAAATAAGGGTGGGGGTTATATGCAGGATACACACCTTTTCAAGCAAAATACTTTGGGAACATGAGCTGACCGATTTTTGCACGGAAGTGTGTGTGTCAGGGCTGTAGTTTCTGAAACAGGTGGACTAAATGCAGACTGATCCAATTCTGTTTTCTCCCTGTTTGCAAGCACTTGGTGTCAGATGTCAAAATGACCAAGTGGAGATCAATATAAGTATCTTCTCTCTCTCAAAATGCCAGATGCAGGTAAGTCAAACAAGCACAAAGCCTGGGCTTGAAGCACCAATGATTTTTCCTGGCAACTGGAGACAACAAAGCTGTTTCTCCAGTGTCTTCAAACTAAATACCAAACATAAGCTGTGGACGCCAGGCACCACGCGAGGTGTGACATGCGTGCCCTCACTCCACCCTCCCACCCGCCCCCTGGGGTTGGTTTTACCTTCCCCACATTAAGGACAAAGAAATAGAAGCTTAGGATTTAGACCCAGGTTTGCCCAACTACAAAGCCTCCAAGTACTTATTCATTTGTTTAGCAAGCATTTATTGAGCACCTACTACGTATAAGCAACATTTTAGACACTGGGGTTACAAGGCCAACCAACAAGGTCTGTCCTTAGAGAGCTTTGTTAGACAACAGGCAAATCAGCAAAGAGGAAGGTGCCGAATCGGGTTAAGAAATGATGAAAATAAAGTGGGACATTGGTGAAAGAGTATCTAGGGACCCTTTAGGATGGTGGGACAGGAAGGTCTTTGTGAGGAGTCAGCTTTGAAAAGGGGACCTGCAGGACAAGAAAGGGCTAGCTGATCATCCCCAGGGGAGCCCAACAGTTCTGGCCCACCCTTTTTAAATTTATATCTTGATAAGTCAATAATACATTTGGATGATTTAGGCACAGTACCCCCTGGGAGGACAGAGACGAAGAAGCATTTTCATATATGCAGATGAAACTGTTTTACTATCACAAACCAGAAGTAGCCTTAAGAGACCACTGGCTCTGTGACTGCCAAAAAGAAGAGCCGCAGATCAATGGCAATAAATCCAGCTCATCGTTTTTGGCTGACTTCCTCCACCTTTTAATGCGTTTACAGCTA
Source organism: Bradypus variegatus (assembly GCA_004027775.1). NCBI lineage: Eukaryota > Metazoa > Chordata > Mammalia > Pilosa > Bradypodidae > Bradypus > Bradypus variegatus. The sequence continues at coordinate 6,395 of PVKY010013274.1, read as the reverse complement.
ATAATGGAACAGAAAAGTCACCTCATTCAGTTACCCGGCATGCGAGTTTAATCTGGCTGGGACACAGCTAAATTACACTACTCAAATTACATGTCTCACAGTTGCTGTATTGATCGCTTTTTAATACCTAAGGTGGGCATTTGGTTATAATCTATTTTAACATTGTTCCAGCCACAGTGATTGTAGCCATATTCTATGGCATACGGCTTCCAGCTATTGATGGCTCATCGGTCCCAGCAGATTCAAAAGTTCTGTCTGAGGAGAATGGAGGCCGGCTCTCAGATCCTGCTCACCTCTGGACAGAGGTCGGTGGCTTGGAAGCCCTATGTACGCCTTGTGACTCCGTGACCTCCATCAACAGCCTTTGGTTCCCACCTCCCAGTTCAGCTAACTGCAAAGTCCATTTCTCTGCGCTGCACGGCAGCCCTGAAATGCTGCTCTCCAGGTGGGGTCAGGGAGTGCACCTGAAGTGCATCACCACTCAGCAAGGATGAGAAACTCTGCAGAAACAGCAAGATTCACGGAGGCCGGCCCCAAGGCTGTGCCTTCAGCCACTGCTCTAGAACCTCAATTCTTTGAATTCTCGCCCTGGGTGAGGCAGCTGCCTGCCCAAGTGCCTTCACGGCCAGGCGTGGGGCCCTAGCGGGGATGGTTTTATGGGCGTTTTCCGGGCACGGGGCCATCTGCTTATTCTTCAGGATGTGCCTCTAAGAAGCGTGGAGGACTGCCAGGCTCACTCCACAGCACCCTCTCTGGGGTGCAGGGAAGGTGCATCTCCCTGAGTCGGGGCAGAAAATACCACGTTCCACCTGGGCTGGTTTGTTTTTCACTTATAGACATGGCTAACGTTTCCTGCAAGCAGAGCTAACTCGGTGTGGGAAGGTTTTTGTGTGTTTGAGAAGCACTTCACTTCCTGGCTCCATCAGTCTCGTGTGTCCTTGTTTCTCCTTAGCCCATTTTTCTCAATTATTTTACATTTATTTCATATTGAGATACATCATAATTGTCTTTGTAATACATTGAAATGGTTACTTAGCAGACAATCTTTTACTATCTTTTATCCAGAAGATATAAAAAATCTTACTGAAAAAATGAAAATAAAATGATTCCTGTGTGGCCTTTGTATTTGTAACAGAACACGACTGTGGCGATCTGAAAGGCGGCTCCCCAAAATATGTGCACATCCGTGTCCCCAGAACCTGTGATGGTGACCTTATTTGGAAAAAAGAGTCTTTGCAGATGCAGTTAAGGACCTTGAGATGAGGTGCCTGTCCTGCATTATCCAGGTGGACCCCAAAGCCACAGCCAAGGGTCCCTGTAGGAGGGAGACACAGGTAGGCGAGGAGGAGGGGAGGCGACTGCAGAGACGGGAGGGACGCGGCCACAGGCCAAGGAGTGCTGGCAGCCCCCGGGAGCTGGGAGAGGCAAGGAAGGAGTCTGCCCTCGAGCCTGTGGAGGGGGCGTGGCCAGGCCCATGCCATGGCTGCAGATCTCTGACCTCCAGAACCGTGAGAGAAGACATTTCTGTTATTTTCAGCCACCAAGTGGGTGGTGATTTGTTACAGGAACAATGGGAAACTAATGCAGTGACTGAATTCCCTTTGCAGAACTTGCTCAGGAAATGCCGACAGGTTCGATGGCTCCTGACATCCAGCTGCCAAGAAGTGTGATGTCTCAGGCACCCTTACCCAACCCTTGCAGCCCAGAGGGTTTTCTGCCAGGCATTCCAGGCTACTGAGGCAGGAAAGCTTGTTGTAGAAAATTCATCCTTGGTGATATATCTCATTTTCTCATAGCCAACGATCCTAGAAGATCCATTCTCAGCTTCTCACTGTTATATTATAGCAATATAATGATTATAGTTACAATAAAGAGGTGCATACATTTTTCCCTGTCTTGCTTTGATGCCATCAAGTGGCTCAGAGGGTGTTTTTATCTGGTTCACCCTTTTGATGGAGAGCTCTCTGAGAGGCTCAGCCTCTGGAGGCTCTCAGGGCAATGGTAGCACTGGAGCTTCCTGCTGAATGGTTTTATCAGGGGTCCTAAGTGGAGGCCACTCGGGCAACTGAAGTCCAGTCAGCCTGGGACGATGCCGAGGGAAGCTGCTTTATAATAAAATATGGACTGGCTGCAAGTCCTTCTGCTCAGGTCAACCTCTTCTGGTTGTACAGACTAATCCTTTTCAGTGGTGAACTAATTACAGACTGTTTCAAAGAGCTTCAGGAAGGACTCTACCCATTCACAGTGTTAATATTAACAGCAATTATCACAAGTGCTGCTTAGCTAAATGAACAGATAATGAATGGTCTTTGGAAATTCATTTATAAACTCTAGGCTTTTACGTACCTGATAAGGAAAAAAATCTTCATTATTTTTCTAAGTATTATGTTGGTTAATATGAAAGGAAGTACATAAAATTTCATAAAACAGTTTTAAAAACTTTGTGAGATGATTATCACCCACTTGACTCATCCAGCCACTGGGGGTGGGGTGGGGATTGTTCTAGGAGGAATGCAAAGAGAGATAAAGAGCCAGTTTTCAGCTTTTGACCTCAAAAATGGGCTCCAGAAGAAGATGCACATAAATTCTATTGTAAACAAATAGATTAAAAAGAGAATAAACGAAAGCATGAGATACTCTAAGGAGCAGATAGAGGCTGTCTTATCTGGGACTCGTCAGTGAGGCTGAAGAGGCTTGAAAAGGGAGGCCAAGGGGCCCGTTAAAGCTGGAAGGACCATATGGGGAGGAGGGAGACAATTTCAGAGCATGGCTTTGCCTCCACACCAGGGAGCCAAGGTGGAGACAGGCTAAGCTGCAGATTGTCCATGACTATTCCAGCAAGTTAGCCTGGTTGGATTTTTGAAGACTTATATAAGATTTCTTCATCATTGAAATGTGGGAAGGGCATCTTGCCATGGACAGCTGCCTATACACTGCTGGACAACTGACCAGCAGAAGGGACTTTCCTTGAGCCTTTTCAATGGCCAGGAAGCCAGAGTCTCCCCAGATGGTCTGTGACCTACTTTGGCCAATCAAATGTGGCAGAAATAACATTTTGAGGGTTCTGGCCTGGACCACAAGAGACCTTGCACACGTCCACTGCCTTTCTCTCTCAGAGCCTTGCTGCCACGGTTTGCACAAGCCTGGATGAGTGGCCGTGTGGAGCTGAGATCACTGTCCCAGCCAAGATGGCAGCCCTGAGAGGTGGTCCAGCTAAGATCAGAGGAGTTGACCCAGCCCCTGACCACAGATGCTTCAGTGAGCCCAGCAGAGACCTGAAGACCCATACAGCTGAGCCCAGCCTACGGTGCTGACCTGAAGGATCATGAGCTAAATAAATGGTTCTCATTTTAAATCACGAAGCTTTGGAGTGGTTCGTTATGCAGCAAAAGCTAATTGCACACGGGGACTGAAAGTAAAGCTCTCTTGCACACAAGTGGCCAGAAGCGTTGGCAAAGTCATGGGGGAAGGTCGTGAGAGAGCAGTTACTGGATGCTTCTTAGGGATGATATTTGGGAGTGGGGGGTGGAAGGGGCAGGTTGCTTGGGTTTTAGGCACATCAATTTTAGCGAAAGGAAAATAAGAAGATAGGTCAATTTACATCTATTCCAGACCATGGTTTCCAAACATTTTCTCGAAGTGAAACCCTCTTCTCAGAAGAAATCTTCCGCAGAATCCCCAATATGTAAAATAGATAAAATTCCGAAATTATGGCTATAAATCTAATTTATATGGAAAAATATGTAAAATTATTTTTAATGAGAACACTAGGGATATTAGGATTATTAATACAAGCATTCAAAATCAGGGATAATGGAAGACAGGCCTTGTTTTAGCATCGAATTAATTTCTGCCTATTGCTTTGGTGGCAGAGTATTAAAAAACATCCTGAGAAATACACCTAACTGGAAATGGTTTCAACAGCTTACTCTGCAATTCTAGGACACTCCTCAATTAAACAGAAAAGGGAGGAGAAGTTATCTGTCAGTTCAAGTTACCTGTGGAAGGCTCAGTGCTCTACCACGGTATGTCCAGTTGGGTGTGGGTTTTCTCTTATTCCATCAATGTTAGCTGAAGGCATACTTGTTTAAAATGAAAATTCAATCAACTATTTACAGAACCTGGGAAGTACCTCCCAGATCCTTGGTGGTTCATGAAGCACAGCTTTAGAATAACGACTCCATATTTTCACTTGGATGGACTTTGAAGAGGAAGTCCTAGTTGAGCATGTGCAAAGCTTGGAAGCCAGAGATTGGGAACCCAGCCTCTTCACTTCACAATGAGGAACTTAGGCCTGGAGAAGGTACATGGTTTTCTCAGGATTAACACAGAGGTGTCTTGGCTTCTAGGCAAGTTCTCTTTCTCCTAGTGCAGATTCTTTAGTGGGCCCAAGGCTGAACTAGATTTTAGGCTCCATGAAGATAAAAAGGTCAAATTAAGAGATGTCCAAATAAATAAAAACTTCTAATTCCTTGGAGGGATTTTAATGGTTGACATCAAAAGTTTGCACATGTTGGGGATTTATGAACGTATTTGTTTTAAAATAAATCTTATTAAAACTCCAGAACAGTGGCTGGAGTCAGAAACTACAGCAGACATAAGTTAAGAAACTTCCTGCCACAAGGGTTCCTTTAGGGTCTTTGTGGCCTTCACTCCTAACCCCCTCTTAGGGAACTTCTGTTCCTCACACTGTGCCATGTGGGCTGAATGGAGAGCTGCCATGTCTGAGGACTCCGCCTCTCAGCATCAGCGATGGATTGGGGGATGGGCACTGACTCAGGCTGGGCAGTCACCACCCCCTACAGCCCGGCGGCATTTCTGAATCTGGCCAGTCAGTGTCTTTGTACAGGAGCTTTCTTTTTGGAAATGGGAGGAACCCTCTTCCCTCTCTCTGGTCCTGAGGCTGTCAGGTGGTGATGTCTTGCCGAAAGAGGGGCTGCAGATATGTAGTTGAGTTATAGAGAAGGAGACTGGAGACAGAGAGAGCCCTGATGGTGTTCTGGAAGGTGTTTCTGGTTGCCCCAAGGTCAACTCCTCTTGATCTTACTGAGGTTTGGTCACCAGGTTCTCTACAGTTCCCTTCCCCGCTTATGTTAGCAGGAGTTGGGTTTCTGTTGCTCAAAACCAAAGTATCCTGATGAAGGTAGGGAATAGCTTGTAGGGACTATTTTCCTGTTTCCTCGGAAAATAAACATACGCACATAATGCTCATTTTGCATAAAACTTCTGGGAAATAATGGACCTTATCACTCAAACTCAGAGGGTTCCAATGACCCCAGTTTATATAAACCCTCCAACGAGACATTGTTGGTTAATGAGAGGCTTGATTTGATTATAGCATTGTGGTTTGTCCATCTGACTTTCTCTAGTATCTCTGATTGCTCGGAGGAACATGGAATTCATAAATCAGCAGCTATTGGTTGTATGTAATTCTTAACTCAGGGTAAAAAGTGCATGAGCTGAGCTGTAAGAGCAGATACATACATTTTCCCTCTGTGATTTGTAACTATTTAGCCACTGAAGAAAATGAGCCAAAAGTATAAAAATCCCATTTCAAGTGACAAAACTCTGCAATTGGTCAGAAGGGACAAACTGTCTTTCAGTAACCATTTTGGTTAGCATCATCAAACACATTTATCTCTGACCGATGGAGGCTCAACCCAGGTGCTGCCAGCTGAAGGCAACCTTGCTATCTGAGAGCTGCACTTGACTTCCCAGGGCTGGGCAGTTCTGCTTTGCCTTTGCCAGTGGAGGTCTTTTCGAGCCCACCAACCTCTCTCAAGTTTGATACAATCCTATCCTTACTAGGTGTGCTGGTTTGGAGGTATTATGTCCCCCCAAACACCATTATCTTTGATGTAGTCTTGTATGGGCAGGAAACGTATTAGTATTGATTGGGTTGCAGACTTTTGATTGGATGTTTCCATGGAGATGTGATCACTGAACTGTGGATGAGATCTTTCATTGGATAGTTTCCATGGAGGTGTGGCCCCGCCCATTCAGCATGGGCCTTGATTAGTTTACTGGAGCGCTATATAAGCTCAGACAGAAGAAGCGAGCTTGTTACAGCCAAGAGGGATGCTTTGAAGAATGCAAGGAAGCTGAGAGAGTAGCTGCAGATGAGAGACAATTTGAAGATGGTTGTTGAAAGCAGACTCTTGCTCTGGAGAAGCTAAGAGAGGACAAACACCTCAAGAGCAACTAAGAGTGACATTTTTGAGGAACTGTAGCCTAGAGAGGAATGTCCTGGGAGAAAGCCATTTTGAAACCAGAAATTCAGAACAGACGCCAGCCATGTGCCTTCCCAACTAACAGAAGATTTCTGGACACCATTGGCCATCCTCCAGTGAAGGTACCCAATTGCTGTTGTGTTACCTTGGACACTTTATGGCCTT
>PVKY010013273.1:0-11102 GCA_004027775.1 Bradypus variegatus | reverse complement strand
ACCAAATTTTGCATCTATATGTACACAGGTTTTCAACTTTAATCTACTGATGGGAAATATGTTAATACTGATACTAGTTTAATACTAAACAACCTAATACATCAGTTGTGATAGAGGAGATATATAAACAGGCACACATACATCTTACTACTAGATTTTAACAATAGTATGCTGGCAACGTTCAAGGGCTTTATCAGTACCTGGAAAATCTGATCACCCTTCCTGGGAAAACAGTCAAGCCACAGGACCTACACTGATGGTAATTCTTTGATAAATTTTTAAATTTCTTGCATGGATACTGGTTACTTTAGATTGTCTGCTTCTTAGATCGATTTTGGCTACTTAAATGTTTTACAGACTCATATGCACCATTTTATTTCATGTTTAAATTTCTTCTTAAACCATCAGCATGTCCCTTTTCAAATTTCTAATTTTGTTTTCTTGGATTTATGAAAGACTGATAATTTTATTATATAGAATTTTAAGAGGAAGCTTTTAAATGTCTCAAAAGTCTTCCCATTTATAATCAAGCTCTACTTTTATTTTAATTATTTCTTTCTTCCTACTTTTCTTAAGTTTTTTTTCTTTTCTTTTTCCTTTTTAAACTGGTATTGCTTTTTTTCAAACCTCTTGAGTTGATGGCTTAGTTCCAAAGTAACCAAGGAGTTATTAAGAAAAATACTTTTTAATTTATAAGTGGTTCTTAAACTACTTCAAATCTATGATTACATTGTGTCCAAAGAGCATAGAGGGAGGGATTTCTGATTTTAGAAATTAATTCATGTTTTCTTTATGTTCTAGAACATATGATCAGTGCTTCGTAGCTATTCCATAGATACCTGAAAAGAACATTTCCTTTGTTTGCAATGCACAAATCTCAGGTCTACATTTGCCATTTGAGTCTAAGCTCCTTGAGTGAAGGCTCTGTATTTTGCTCACTGTTCAGCAGGGACAGTGCCTGGCATACAGTCATCATTTAATACATATTAGTTGATTTGAATTAATTAGTTAATGAAATCTAAAAACTAGATTAGTGACTATCTTTAAGTCTTCCAAAAACATTCTTTTATTTATACCTTATAAGTAACCATTTTTTTTTCCCTTTTCAAGGGCTATATCTTTGTCCTCACAATTCAAGAACCCTCTAGGTTTCTGGGCTTCACTCTCTCTTCACAAACTTTTCCTTAATGCACTCAGCCCTTCCACGTGCATGCCCTTCCACCTCAGCAAAGTCCTTTGCTGTGTCTTTGATTGTGGTTTCTGTTGTATTCTTTGGGAACACCTAAAGTTCTCAGTGAACAGAATAAGGCGGAGATGCACTTACTGAGCATCTACTACACACCAGGAACTGAGCTAGAAAAATCAAACACATTGTGATCAATGCCCAAAAAATACCCTATTGAAAGAAAGAATAAATGGACAAATGAATAAGCTGGCTATTGTCACCATCCTTCCTTTGGGATGTACTCATCTCTGAGTGCCATCAAAAGAAATTAAAGAAGATATTTGGGTATAATCAAAATTCCTCTGGGCACAAGCCCTGTAACACAATTCTGGGAACACCAGCACATTTTCAGCCATCTCCCACCTCCTACCTGTCCTTGCCACTTCCATTCTTCAGACTCACATCTGCGCCATTGGAAACCAGGATCTTCGCAAGCCTCAAGGAAACAAATGAAAGGCAGCCAAACATGAGGCAAGGAATCCACAACAATCCAGTCAAAATGTAAGACAAGCCTTTGCAACACTTTCTTCTCCGTCTTCAGAGGAGAACCACCTGGTTTTCAAGACAAGACCACAGCAGACCAGAAAACCACCTCCCCATGAAAAAAGCAGGGTTTCCACCCTTGGCATGAATTATTCGTTGAAAAATTAACTATACCCAGTGCAACAAATTGGACCATCAAAATACTATCATTTTAATGATCATTTGAAGTATATTTTCAAATGGCAACATTTAATGAAAATACATTTCTGTTTTCTTCAAAATGCCGTGTTAGTAGTTTAAAATATAAACATGATTGAAAATCAGATAACAGTATTATGCTTATCTCTGTGTGGAATAGATAATGGAATGTAACAATGAAAAATTCTATCTAAGCAACTGTGCTCGTTTGGATATATTATGTCCTGCCAAAAGGCATATTCCTTGATGCAGCCTTGTGGGGGCAGATGTATTAGTGTTGATTAGATTGGAATCCTTGAAGTGTTTCCATGACTCAATCAACTGTGAGTGAAATATGTGATGGGACAATTTCCATGGAGGTGTTACAGCACCCATTCAGGGTGAGTGTTAACTGGATCACTGGAGTCCACACATAGAAGGACCTCAGAGCAACAGAGTGACATTTTGAAGAGGAGCTGCAGCTAAGAGAGGACAAAACGCCCCAAGAGCAACATTTTGGAGAACACAATTTTGGAATGCAACCTGGAAGCAAGCAGACACCAGCCACGTGCCTTCTGAGATAACAGATTGTCCAGATGCCAATGGCCATCCTTCAGTGAAGGCACCCTATTGTTGACGCCTTACCCTGGACACTTTATGGCCTTAAGACTATAACTTTGTAACCAAATGAACCCCCTTTATAAAAGCCAGTCCATTTCTGGTATTTTGCATCCCAGCAGCATTAGCATACCAGAGCAGCAACCTATCAGGAAGTTTGTTTTTCAGAAATAATATCCCCCCAACTTCCTTTTAAAGAAATTCAAATTCCAAAAACTAGCTTTCCCAGGAGATAATAAAATATATTGTATGTAATTAAGTGGCAACCTCTCTTCCATAACATATAATTACACAGTTTGTATTCTCTCCTGCCTGCTATGTAACTTTATGGTAACAACAGCCGCTGTATGGTAGGCTGGGGAAAGAAATTGAGTTCCTCTATAACCCTTTTCTGTCCCAGCCCAATCCTGGCCTGAGGTTCTGGGAGAAGTGAAAGATTCAACAATATACTCGGAGAGAGAAGAAAAGTAAAGCCGTACCTGGTGTATCCTTTCTGGGCAGCGACCATCAGAGCAGTAAAGCCAAACTTATCGGGAACATCAACCTTAACGTTGCTGGGGAGAAACACAGAGAAAGGAGATTAACATGCTCGTCATGGCTCCCTGCAGATTTGCAGTTGACAGCTCTTGCCCGGCACAGGTGGCTCAAATGGCTCCTTTCTACAGAAAATTCCAATTTCTTCTGGGCCATTAAGTTTTTGTTGTCTTAGACTACCCAGCCTAATATTTTAAAAGATTCAAATTTACAAGAAAAGAAGAGAAAATTGCTGTAATTTCACTTAAAATAGGCACTCCCTTCAACTCAAAACTATTATGCAACCGGATAAAACACTCTTTGAAGGGCACAGCCTCTTTAAATGAGCTGAGGACACCGCATCATTACTGCAGCATTTCTAAAGCTCCACTGAACATGAGCCTCTATTTGAGAAAACCCACGTTTTTCCCCTGAATTCCATTATCACCTCCTGGCATACAGTGATGCCACTCACAGAAGAAAGCAGAGCTGTTAAATATCACCTAGAAGCCTTGGCTGTTTGCAGCAACCTTCTCTTCTCCAGCTTACAGAGCTTCAATTCACAAATGTCTTGTCTTTCAAGGCACTCAAAGCTAATTGATTCAAAAAGAATCTAGATCACATTGTCTATTTTTCACTTAGGAGGCAGCTTTAAATAGCAAGTCTGCAGCGATGTATCGGTCATTTTTCCTCCAATGTTTTATCAACCTTTTCCATTAGAAGTAGCTGATTTAGTGATTCCCTAATTCCATCAGGAATAAGATGTGGGAATCTGGGGGAGATAGTTGCCTAAAGGCCACGTCCTATAAGCACAGGTTCAGAAATTATTACTTCTGGGAAGAAAAGATGATACTTAGACTTATCATTTCCTTTTACAATTTAAATTGAACAACTGCAAAATAGAACATTCACATGGGGCTTTACAATGACCTTTCCTAATTATGCCAAACTTCCAAGAGTCACCTGAGATCAATTTTGGAGCCAGGTTCAAAAGCATAGGTAATTTTTTGAAAACAAATAAGGCTGCATCATGCATTCTGATGCATTTTATGGGCACTAAAAGAAAAAAAAGGTTTAGTTCTCTCACCCTCCTTGAAGTATTTGAACAAGCAAATCTTCATCATTCACATTGACAGCTCGATGAAAGTGTTCGCTACTTATGGGTTCTCCTGAAGAAATTAGACGGAAAGCAGTCATGCAGAATATAATGAACGAAGATTCATTCCAGCCATAGCCCTTCTGTGGCCTTGAGCAGATGCTCGTGTTCACCTCTGAGAAGGCATCTGGCTATTCCTGTAAGTATATCTTACGTTTCCTAATCAAAAGACCTTATTTCACACATTAAGAGAATTTTCAGTTAGGCTAGAGACATTTTCAAGTTATAAAAGTATTGCTTTGTGAATATTTAGATATTTGAAAACAATCCTTTCAGATTTTATAAGATAAGCAGAGTTGAAAATTTAATAAGTGTCTCTTGTAAGCAAGGAAAACGTTCTGTGATGTCACCATGTGTGTTTTATTTGCCGAACAGACACTAAACTACTTGAATGACAAACAAAAAAACAAATTGCTTTCAATGTTGGAAATCTAAACTTTCAGTTCTTCCTGGGACATCATTCATGTCGGTCTTGTCTCTCCTGAGCTTTTGGGGACAGAAGGGGCTGTCACCCGCAGGGATGCGGGGCATCATGAGAAAGCCTGGCTGGGGGAAAGCCTGCTAAGTGGAGAGGAGGGGGCCAGGAAATGTTAAAAGCACAACGGGACATTGTCAGACAGGAGGAAGAGATAGGGCCCAAGTTCAAAACTGAGAGGCTGTGAGAATAAAAGGCAAAGTGCAAGAAGCCTCCCCCAGCTCTCCGCTCCCCACTCCGTGCAGCACAGCTCTGAAGGTGCTGACTTCTTGATTGCATTAGTTTCAATTCCATGACCTTCCAGCTCTGTTTTCCCTGGAGTGGAGGTAGGGGATCAGCCGGTTGGGGATCTAATATCAGCGAGCTAGAGCTCAATCCTCATACGTGTGTGAGCTTCCCAGAGAGAGTGTCATCCTGTGGGCACGGATGGCACCTCCAATCCCAGGAATGCAAGAGGCGTCAACAGGCTGAAAATGGACAGCTCAGCCCAACTCCCTCTCCAGGAATCAAACCACGTGGTCCATCTGTTTTCTCCTGAGGCTGGGACCCCAGGTTGCCCAGAGACCCAAAAGAGGCAAGCACACTGTCCCGCAACAACAGCCACAACTCCTACCCTCCTGAAGCCTAACGGAGCAAACCCAGGAAATGCTTTCCAAAATGCATGTCATAGCTTTATACTGGAAAAAGTTTAACTCAAAGATGGGATTCTTGATCAATAAAATCACTTTTCATTTAGGTATGCTTGCTTTATATATTAGTACACTATTGAATAACCACAGAAGTTCAATATATATATGAATATTTTCCATCTATGTCTAGACATAATTCCAACTAAGTACCTTTATTAAGCCTATTTGGAAAAAATTCGAAAAACATTCTGGTGTTTAAAATATAAATATCCTTGATTAATGATGAGAAAATATGTAAATAAGGTTTTAAAATATTCATGTCTTAGTATAAATAATCGTTTCCTAATAGTCTATTTGGGGTATATAAAAAAATGTAATTCTTGCAAATTTTGTTATAAGAATGGTTTCTTCTCAGCAGTGAGTAAATAAGAGTGTAAAGAAAAACTCTGATATTCATTCAGTTGTTCACAATTCAGTTGATTAACCTACCCACAAAAAAATGTTCTGAGTTATTAAAATGGATCCTTTCATTGTTTAAGAAAAAAATACATGGCATGACAGGCTGGTGCCACTTGATTTTTTTTTTTTTTTAATCTATATTTTCAAAGCAATATGGCCACTCCCAAGGGCAAATGGTTTACCCTGAACTGAAAACTCGGGCCCTGGGCCAGACCCTTCCTATAGGGGTGCTAACCCTCTGCAGCACCTCACCCAGCCCTCGGGCAGCACTTGGGGGCACTAGGAGGACCCCTGCCCTGAGAAGCAAAAAAGGCCTGGGTTACTGTCACTGCTGCACCACTGACTTGAGTGACCTTGAATAACTCCTGTCACCAATCTGGCCTCAAGTGCCTCATCTATAAAACAAGAGAACAGGACTCAAGTGTGGTTTGTTGGGCCCATGCATAATTTTTTTTTTTTTTTAAGTTTTGAGTCGACTATTGACATCTAAGTATTGAGTGACTTCTCGTGAAGAGTCAGAGCTCTCGTAGACACATTCGCCCTGGCAGCAATCCCCTGGAGCCCCGCAGCAGCCTGCAACGTGGCACACACGCTTCCCAGTGCGAGCACAGGTGAAGATCAGGAGCCCGGCACCCAGCCAGGGACCAGGGTCAGACTGTGGCTCCGCCCCCACATGCGTCTTGCACGTCTTGCAGCTCTGGGACCTCGGACACGCAATCGGAGGCAGAGATGGTAGGGAAAATGGGGGAAGGAACACCTATCTCATCAGGGTGCTGTAGGATTAAATAAACTGATGTATTTGTAAAGCACTCAGAGCACTGCCAGTAACAGTCCATATAAAAGTTCACTATCATTAAAAAAAAATAGGTATTATTATTAAGCCTAAATGAAGTAACACAAGTCAAGCATTTGGAAGAACACATAGTACAAACTTAAACACAGTTGAGGTTATAGCTATGGTAGTCACAGCTGCCATTTGCTGCTGTTTGGCACAGCCCCGCTGTTCTCTTTTGTTGGATCCTTCCCACAGTTGGAATACATACCTGACCCCAATAGGCAATCTGAGTTTATAATCTCTGGTCTAAATACTCTCAAAGGCCTCATTCATTTCTTCAACAAATACGTGTTGAGTCATTTATATGCCAAGTCTTGGGTAAGGCACTGGGGATCCTAGCGAGAGCAAACGTGGTCTCCCCCTCACCCACTGAGGCTGCAGTGCCCATTTCCTCCTAGTATGATTCTAAATCCTACAAGAAACTATCCACCCATCCTCCCACACTGCCACCCCAGACCTCACCTCATCACCCAGTGTTCCTCTTAACAGTCTGGCCTGCAGAGCTATGATGGCCTCTCCACCAGATGAGAAGGAAACTTCCCTATTTCTGCTTCTTTTGGTGGAATAGTTCTCTGGATGCCAGTTCCCTGGCCCAGAATCACCTTTCTCCTGGTGTCCTAAGAGGGTCTAGCAGTGCAAAGTGAATTGGGCAGAGGACAAAGTGGGGGAAAAGGGGAGTACATGAATGATGGGGTTGCTATCAGAATGAACATTAGCAATATCCTTTTTTTTTCCGATAAAAATAAATTTAAGCCCAAAATTGTCTTGAAATAACGATTTTGTCTGCTAAAGCATGCCAATTTCCTTAAGATTTTTAGCCACATTATACTTCCTTTTCATCATTCCACACATATTTTTTAGACTAAAAGCTTCAAATAAAAGTATGATAAATGAAAGGCCAATGTCAAAAGCCAAGGCCCATAGCTCTTCAGGGCTTTCAAGGGCAGTCATGCCTAGCCCAGTGGTTCTTAACATTGGGGGTGGGGCAGAGTGGTGGGTGGGGGTGCAGGTAGGGAAGAAGACAGGGTTTTACCCCCCAGAGGACATTTGATGATGTCTGGAGCCATTTTTGACTGCCACAGTGGGGATAGAGGGTGAGGAACACTACTAGCATCTAGTGGGTACAGGAGGCCTGGGATGTCGCCAAACATCCTAAATGCACAGGACAGCCCCCCCCCACAACCAAGACTTATCCTCCCAATACCTCATTAGAGACCCATTATGTGATCTATCTACACTTTAGTTGGACAAACTAAATCTGTTGAATGTTTCCCTTCCCTCCCACTTCCCAGAAAAGAGCAGAGGAGCAGTATGACTCCAGAAGTCTCTCTAATCCCACCCATCAGCCCCCACTTCTGTGACTCTCAAACTTCAGTTGCCACCAAACTACGAAACAAGTCCTTTGTCAAGAAGCACTTAGAAGAACACAAGAAGCTCACCCTATTTCTAACTAAATTTGTAAATATGGTGTCATGAATCAGATTGTTAATTAAGCTGTACATAGGACCTCATACAGCACACAATGCTTTTTAGATTCTCCTTCAAACCACAAAACTGAGGCTCAGAAAGGTTGAGTAAGTCATCCTCAGTCACCCAGCTGGGAGCGAGCAGCATCAGAGGACAAGGCAAGGTCTTTCTAAAGGCCACACTCCTTCCCCTTCCTGTTTTAATAAGTGCTAAGGGATCTGACCAATTCACTCTATGCTTCTGCATTTATTAAATTTTGAGTACAGACATTAAATAAATAAATATGACCCCCCCCAAGTGTTAAATGAAAGGGGATGCCTCAAAAGCTTCAGAAAAGGGCTAATGGGATTTTAAGGGAAGTTGTAAACGCCCATTCAGCATTATCCCCATGTTTTTACACAGACCACCTCCATTCCACAAAACCCATCTTACCTGAATAGCGATGCTCTCCCAGTCGGGGGGGGGGGGGGGCTTCCTAGTTCATCCTAACCAGGAAGATGAGCAACATGCAAATATTGGGAAAAAAATAAGTTCATTTCTTGCTTAGCAAGCTTGAGAGCTCTTTGTAGCAAAGACCAGGGTGTTTTGATACGATAATAAAATATATGTTTTACCTATTTCCACTTCTGCAAAATCAGCACTCAAACAACTTATTCTGATAACAAAGGTGATACTGTCATCAAAGAGAGGGAAGACAACATAATTATTTGTCATTCTTTTCTTGCTGAATTTCAGCCAAAGGAAGCTACCCATCCTTCAGAGTATGATGGCTCTTTCTCAGTGTAACTCATCAATCCACCTCATATACCACTGGGAAGGCAGAGAAGAACACATACAACAGATATGAATCAACTTAGGCACAGAAGGGCTTCATAGGATATGCGAATTTAACAGGGAAACAGAAAAGAAATGAAAAGGCTCTTGTTTGCTTCTTTCTACTCCCACTATAGGCAGGAGTCACAAGGAACAGAGAGGAAATCCCAAAGTGAGCAGAATGTTCCACTCCTCCCACCCTGAACCCTTCAAGACTCCGAGGGCCTAGCCCCAGGGATTGCCATCAGTAAATACGGCTGAATGTAAAAAGGCAGGGCCTGTGCCTTTCTGGGTTTGTTTTCCTAATGTTTATCTTGTGTGTTGCAATTACAAGTACGAGTGCAGTCCTGCCTGTGGTGAGAGGATGTCCACGAATGCTCAGTGGAGCTGGACAGGCTCCGACGGTCAGGACCACATGAGGGAGAAAGACCTACGTGGAGGAGAAGGGCAGAGTGGCCTTTGGGAAGCCATCACCTGTGTTCTGTAAGAGGGTCATTTAGCTGCACATGTCCTGGCAGATAAGATAATACAATGATAACCCCTTTCTTGGTGGAATTTAAGTCTGTATTAAAAACAGTGAATTAATGATGAGCTCACTGGAGAAGATATTTGCCGATTAACAAGCAGCACCTGTTTTTCTTTCTTTTTAGGGGTCCACCTGATTAAAATTATATGCCTCTGGAGAACCTCTGAAGATGGCGGCATAGAGAGGAGTGGAAACTAAGTAGTCCCCCTGGAACAACTTAAAAAAAAAACAGAAACAACTAGTAAATAATCCAGAATAACTGCAGGGGGACAAACAAGATCATCCATTCATCACACACCAACCTGAATTGGGAGGAATGCCCGAGATCACAGCATAAAATCTGTAAGTAAAACCTGCGGATCCAAGCCGGGAGACCCCTCCCACATAGCCCGAGCTGCAAAGCCTCGTGGTGCCAGAGAGAAGCTCTCTCCCAGCAAGCAAATATAGCTCAGCTGAGCTCCAACTGGGATTTTAAGTAGCGAGTGTGAACTGCTACTACAAGTACGAATCCCCAGAAAACAGACAGAGGCTTTGGGTGACAACTGACCTTGCTTGGACTTGGTCTGAAGGGGACTATCTGTTTCTTTTTTGGCTCAGTGGAGAAAGCCCCAGCCATTACAGTTCCCAGGACTGTGATTCAGAGAAGGGTGGAGATAGCACAAGCAGAGAGAGAGACATTGAAATGCTAATGACCTCCCCCTAGGGGGTCTATCTTCTCTAAGAGGAAAGGGGTGGGGCCCTTTCCATTCAGAACCAGACACCAGAGCCTGGGGGAACACGGCCATACCTCCTCACACCAGTCAAGAATTATAGGCTGACCAGCGCCACCTGCTGTGCAGAAAAGCACAATAACCCGAGGCACAGGGTGGAGCAGTTTTCTAAGACACACCCTCAGGGAAACCAGATACTGAATATTTCTTCCCTCTGGGACCTGAGCCTGTTCTGGTCTGGGAAAGCCTAATTGGATAACCAATGAAACTATGCATAGACAACAGAGGATTACAACCTACACTAAGAGGAACAAAGTTATGGCCCAGTCAAAGAAACAAACGTACACTTTATGTGAGATACAGGAATTTAAACAACTAATGCTAAATGCATTCAAAAAGTTTAGAGAAGATATTGCAAAAGAGATAGAGGCTGTAAAGAAAACACTGGGCATACATAAGGCAGAAATCAAAAGTTAAAGAAAACAATTAGTATAATCTATGGAAATGAAAGGCACAACACAAGAGATAAAAGACAAAATGGAAACATACAACAGCAGATCTCCAGAGGCAGAAGAAAACACTCAGGAACTGGAGAACAAAACACCTGAAAGCCTACATGCAAAGGAGCAGATGGAGAAAAGAATGAAAAAATATGAGCAACGTCTCCGGGAACTTAAAGATGAAATAAAGTTCAATAATATACATATCATTGGTGTCCCAGGAGGAGAAGAGAAGGGAAAAGGGGCAGAAGCAATAATAGAGGAAATAATTAATGAAAATTTCCCATCTCTTATGAAAGACATAAAATCAGAGATCAAAGAAGCGCAGCGTACTCCAAACAGAAGAGATCTGAATAGGCCTACGCCAAGACACTTAATAATCAGATTATCAAATGTCAAAGACAAAGAGAGAATCCTGAAAGCAGCAAGAGAAAAGCAATCCATCACATACAAAGGAAGCTTAATAAGACTATGTGCGGATCTCTCAGCAGAAACCATGGAGGCAAGAAGGAAGTG
>PVKY010013272.1:0-11101 GCA_004027775.1 Bradypus variegatus | reverse complement strand
GCCCAGACCCCCACCTCGCCCAGCTCCAGTGCCCACTTGAGGGAGCCCTTGGCCATCCCGCTGCCTCATCACTGCCGCACCTCGCATGCCCACCTCCACCGTCACCAACCCTGGGGGGTGTCTCTTGCTCCAGGAACCTGCTGTCAAGTATGCCCCAGGCTGTTTCAGAGGAGCCAGGAAGGAACTGACCCGCTGGCGCAAGGGCTCAGAGGGAATGGGTGGACAGGCTGGAGGCAGCCCCGGGACCTGCCGCCCACTTGGGCTGCGCTGGTCCTTCCATAGACGGCACCCTCAGCACAAAGCCAGGAAGGGGAAGGGAGAGCCGGGGTCTCAGGCTTTTGCCTCCCTTTCGAGCTCGCCGTCTTCTGTAGAATGGAGCTACTAACGAAACTAAAAATGCTGGAAGTACTGAGAGGGATTCGAAGATTCTGTACCAAGCTAAAGGGTCGGCTGTACCGCAGCCCGCGGGCACCGCCCGGTCTCGGGACGGTGAACTCCCGGCCGTCGCTGGGCTGCGCTGCCTCTCATCTCCCCCAGCACCGGGCGGCACATGGAGTAGGGGCTCACCACCCACCTACAGGCCCTTCTGAGGGACCCCGGATGTGCTGCACATTCCGGAAATGTTCTTTCTTTGAAGCTGGCCCAATGCCACCCCACACCCCTGACCTCCCACCTCCCCAGGCACACGTATCGCTGGCCGGCACCTCCGTGGCCACAGCAAATAGGTGCAGTCCCTGCTGCTAAGGGCCGCAGCCTCGCGGGGGCTTTGTGGCCCAGGGTGGCTATAGGACGGAGGGTTGGAAGCAGAATGTCTCAGGCCCCCTCAGGACACCAGGGGAGTGGGGGGCAGAGCACACAGGGAGACCTAGAGCCCCCATCTTCAGTCAGAGCTCGTCGGGATGCACCTGCTTCATTTTGTGTTTCTTCTGGCTTGGATTTCCTGACAGGGCTTTGTAGTTTAAATTGCAGGTTCTAAGGGTGTAAGTAGCATGCTTTTCAAATTTGCAAATTTAATGAGGCCCAGTTTATCAGAGAAATGATCCCTGGGTGGACTAGAACGGAAGTGGCTGAATGGATCCAGTCCGCTCCGAGGATGAGGATGGGGGCACGTGGGTCTCAGCAGGAAGGAGCCTGTTTACCCCAAGGGACGTCGGAGAAAGGGGACGGGGAAATGAACAGTTAGCTGGTCCTCGGCACTGGATACCTCAATGGGGTGTGCGCCAATGGGTGGGGGCGAGAGTATTAATATTACAAAATAGACACGTGTGTAGAATATTGTGATTCTAAAATCCTAATGAAGATAATTGGAGAAGCAGTGGGTGTGAATGGGGGACTTGATGGGGGAAGATGGAGAGGTTTGGAGCACAGAACACATCTAGGAATGGAGAACCCTGGGCAGGAAGATGGGAGGGGAACACAGGGGGTCAGGGGTCCAGGGCAGGGCAGGCGTCCCTCAGGTACTTGTCCTCTGCTGGCCAAAGTGCCATACACACAAACAAATGCACTGGGAAGAATCCACAAGTCAAATCATATAACAAAACCGTGCTCCATCACAAAGGCATGCAACATTGCAAGAAGGCTGTTTTAACACACCGGCACTTTAAGAGAACGATACTCTGTTTCCATTAGATGGGCGTGGTCTGAGCTCTGCCTGCACCAGGACCAGCTCTCAGGCCTCATCAGTCGACTTGTCAATTGCTCAGAGCCTCAGTTTCCTCATCTGAGAAATGGGGACGAGGTGGTTTCCCAGCTCCGAGGATGACAGTGAAATGAGATGATGTATGAAAAGCCCCTTGGCACAGAGCTACCGTGCAGCCAAGTGCTCAAAAAATGCTGCTTGCCTTGTTCACCACCACCTCCACCCGAATTCCGCTTCCCAACCACCTCCTAATCCGCAGTAACATCTGGGAAGGGCAGCACAGCATTTAGGAGTGGGGGACAGTGTAGGAAGAGAAAATGTCCCAGACGCCCGTGAGACCCCAGATCTGAGAGCAGATGTGGGTGAAAGTAAAAGGAGAGAGAAGTGGAATTCTGAAAATAATGATGCTTTATTTGATTTATATCACATTTTCATCAACGTCATCTAATTTCAGAAAACAAAGTTCAAATCTGCAAAAAATGCACATACAAATCTTCTAAGGAGGTAACTCTACAGAAATATACAAAGCAGGGCCATGGTCTTTAGGATAGAGTGAGAATGCCCACATCCTGGGGGCTGCACAGGTCCCTTGTTCTGACAGAGCCAGTCGGCAGAGGGAACAAGTAACCGAAGAGGCAACTTCATTTTTAATATATATATATATATACATATATATATATATTTATATATATGTATGTACGTATGTATATATGTCACATTTATCTACAACAGTGCAAATCTCTCACAGCGTGCAAGCAACGGTATTTCCTAAAGCTAAATCACTATAAAGTTACCCATACAGCATTACAAAAACAGGTATTATATAATTACATATTAGATATACAGCTATATGCATGTTTGCACGCTGATTAAAAAATGTTACTTGCATTGACTTTTGCTTTGGAAGGAAAGAAAAACATCAAATAGTTCCCAATCAAATAAAAGGTAACAATTTGTGACATTTAACTAAGATCAGGTATTGCACCAATATGTCTAAAAAAGGTTAAAAAAAAGATACAGGATAAGAGAGTCAGTTACATGTATTCGCTTTTCAAACACACAAGTTTAACAAGAAAACAACAGTGTCTATTCACCTGCTTCCACAAGGGAGCCTAAGACTGTAAAAGTTGGTTATGTTGTCTATTTTGGGAGCAGCTGGGTCAACATTATGTTTTGTCACTGTTTTATTTGGCGGCGACTTGAAAAGGAGGCATTTAAGATTAGGCTCAGGAGGCCTGTGTTCCAAAAGTTATAGAAAAGAGACTGCCAACCTGCACAAGGACAGAATTGTGAAAAATGTAAAGGTATAAAAACAAAATCGCTACCACTGTCGCTAAAATACTTTCAGAAAACCCAGGGTGTGGTTACATTCAGATGAGGTGGCAAACGCGGGTCACCAGAAACCCGTGAGAATGGGGCTCCCGGACCCCATCCCACACCCTCCATGACCTCCTAACTCTCCTGCAGATGGAACGCTGTCCCCTTCATGCCCAGTTCATTTCAGCCAGTGAGAGAGGACAAATTCAGGGCCCCTCAAGGTGGGGGGGGTGGTTTTGGTAACTTCTCCCCCAGAAATGGATGCACCTGCCACCTCCACGGCACCAGCAACTCCCCATCTGGCCACCACGGTTTCCCCAAAGCTCTTTGTACCTGCGGTGCAGACAGAGGACGCTGCAGGACGGGCTGCAGAGCTGGGCCAGCCTCTGGCTGCCTTCGGGCAGGTGCAGGGGAAAGGTGACGCCCTCGTGCTGTCTCCTCCCCGGGGGAGGGACTTGAGAACTGGCCCCAGCAGGCCACCTTGGGGTGGTGGCCCCCAATCTGATGCTCCCTAGCAGGGTCTCAGCACCCCCTCCTCAGCTCACCTTTGCCCTGACTTTCTGCAAGGAGTGGTGTCATGGGAAACGCTGGTGACGGACCATGCTGGGCAGAGGTACCCACAGGGGGCTTAAAACTTCCAAAAAATCAGCTCTCACCATCACAGCAGTGCATCTGAATCAGTGCCGTCCTAACCTGTCCGCGGTGCTGGGCCATGTTTAAGTCATGTGCACAGAGCAGGCCACCGGCGCCGCTCACAGCCAGCCGGGTGCCCCTGCCGTTCCTCAGTGCAGTGGTGTCTCACGGCGGGCGGTGCCGCTCTGACGAGGGAAAGCTCCACCGAACGCAAGCAGTTTGAGGTTTGTTATTTTTAGTTTATGTGGCTCGGGCGCTTGCCTCTTCCAAGATCTGGTATTCCCGTGTAGGGGACCCCTGTGCCACACACACACAGGTCCGAGGCATGTCCTGGGCCTGGAAAAGGCATGTCCTGGGCCTGGGGGTGTCTCCCGGGAAGACAGGAGCAGACAGGACAGCACGCCCTCCAAAGCAGCACCCAAAGCCACCCTGGTGGGCCCCACCCATGTTCAGATGAAATAAGAGCACCTTTGGGCCTCCTTCCCTCTCTCTCCAGCTTTGCAGTGGCCCCTCACTCAGCGAGGATCCCCGGCAGGCCCGGGAGGCAGGGTGCCGCTGCACAACGGCGATTCCGAGGGCTGATTCCAACCTGGCCTGTGAGATGGTCCCTTATTCAGAGAGGACATTAAAAAAACTAAAACAAAACCAAGCTAAGGCTCACCCCCTTTTGTCCCCCTCAAAGATGGGGAGAAACAAGGGGAAGGATATGGAATAGTTATCAGAAAATCCAGTCTACCCTCAGCGGAAGGAAGCACACGCGAGCGTCATCCCCAAGCTTTCCTCCTGCCCGGGACGGGTGGGCTTCCGCTACAGGCCAGTGGAGGCGAGCTGAAGGGACAAGGTCAGGGAGGAGCTCGAGTCAGCACGAATTGCCAGCACGACTGTTTTCACACTCGGGCACCCTCAGATCATGCAGCCATTCCGCTCCCCCTACCCTGGGACCTCGGGGCTCCGTCCTGCCATGCACGGGCCTGGCTCTCTGCTCTGTGTCTTTGGGGGAGACAACAGAAGCCCCATGCGAAAGACGCGGCCCCACGCCACCACTGCCGCTGGCACATCCTTGCTTCGTGAAGGACCCCATGGCCCTGGCTAGCCGGGTGGGGAACTGGCTGCTCCTTCCAGGTCCCGCTCACCTTGGCCGTGGGAACCAAAGGGCTCGGGAGGAAGGGCTTTCCCCAGGGGAGCTGCCTGCACAGTCGCTGGGGAGGAGAAGTGGGTTTCCCCCAAACCAGAGCCACGGACGAGGCCCATCCCTCTGCTGGAACTGCCGCCCAAGTGCCCATCAGTGGAGACCACTGCAATGGGGAGTCGCCCAGGAGGAGGCCAGGCTCAGCCAGGGGTGCCAGGAGCTGCCACCACTTCCCGGGAGAGCCTGTCCTGACCCTAAGGTTTGACATCTAATGCCGACATTAGCAAGGCATGAGGAAACAGATCGGAACCCAGGAGAATGGAGGGCAAATTCAGACCTTAATACTGTTCAACAGAAAACAGAAAACCTACCAATAGGGAAAGGTGATTATTTACAATCAGATTTATAAATTTATGATCCGATTATAAATTGGAGCTCTTACTAGACATATACCAAGGTATATTCGAAATACAATCCAAAAATTAATTTTACTTCATAAAATTTGAGCAAATCATTTGAAGCATTTAACATTGAACACAAGTAAAAAGTTTTATATAAAATATTTTATTAGCAGTCTTGTTTCTTAAAAGAATCTAGCTGTGTATTCATATACTCTGCACTGTCCCTCCCCACATTGGGTTGTTTTATTTGACTTCCTGTCAGTTTGTAATTTAGCTGGCATTTGATGAATGCCTTCATGAGTTTTGATGATTCTTTTGCCATCTGCACCATATTCATGAAATGAAATAACTTTGTTTCTTCTTCCTAGGGAAAGGATGAGCAACTGAAGATTTAAAGGCTGATATTTAACTGTGACCAAAGAAATATCACAGAATAATACTATTAAATGTACACCTGAGGCAAGCTGCACATATGTGCATGTATACGTGCATGTGTGTGCACATGTGGGCACATTTACACACGTGTACACGCACGCACACACATACCAACCCTTCCTTGTACTGAGCTAGTTCACAGACATGGGGCATTAGGAAACTAAGGCCAGGGCAAGGGAAGGCACCTCTCTACTGAGTCGAGGGGTCAGATGAGACCCCCAAACCAGCCAGCGATGCCCCTCTACTGTGTCAGGTGCCCGCAGGTGAGGACCACTCCCCCTTCTCAGCCATCTGTTTGGTGACAGCGAATCCAGAACAAAGAGCTGAACTAAGAGCAACTGAACTGGTATTGCATTTTATATCTCACAAAGTATGTCCAAGTACATTTATACATTAGGAGCAGAAGGCAGCAGGGGAAAGCAAAAGATACATGGACTTTGGAGTCCGAGCTGGGTCTGAACTCCACTCCAGGACCCTGGTGAAGTCACGGAGCCCCTCCCAGCCTCAGCATTCTCCAGCTGCAAAATGTTGGGGCTTTTCCGATTTGAAGGGTCCCCATGACGTCTGCAGCTGAGACGTCACCTCCTTGGGGCGTTCCCTGGCCCATCCCAGGACAGCTCTAGTACTTGTCCTTTCCAGTGGCCCTCTGGTCACCCCACCCCCCACCGTCGAGGGCGAGCCCTGTGAGGGCAGGGCCACATTGCACTGTCCTCCCTGCTGAACACCCGGAGGCTGGCTCAGTACCAGGCACCTGGCGATGGGGCAGTAAACGTTTGCTGAGTGAGTAAACAAGAAAAGGGGTTTCTCAGGCACCCAGCACAGGGCCTGGGACACTGAGCAGGTAAACACGCTCGACACACCGAAGAAGCGTGTCTTAAATTTGCTCATCAAACAACGAAAGGTGGTTTTTGCCTCATGGATATAACCTGCCCCTGCCCCCCTGGAGATGCTTTCCTTGGGTCTGGAAAATGCCTTTTTTGTGGGTCTCTAAGATGAATTTTTACCTAAAAGCTCTATATCCCTTTTCCTGGTCCTGAAGGCCTCCCTGCCAAAGGCAAATTAATCAGATCCCAGCAGCCATTCTCTGGAATGTTTCCACAAGTTGCTTCTCCTCCTGGGGAAAGTTTCCCACTTCACCCACAGGAATTTCTGAAGAATTTAATTGCCTCATTGATATTCAACAAGAATGGAAGAAAGGGAGGAAGGAAACAGAGCAGGCTGTGTATCTTTTATCCAAGGTTCTATCCTTACTTCTAAATGATAAAACTCAATCAGAGATGAGAGGAACATGTGGCTTATCACATACAAAGCCCAAGAGAACTGGATTTGGGGAGGTGGTCTGAGTTTACATGCCAGTGGGTGGAAGGGAGCACTTCATCGAGTACCTCTCAGCCACAACCAGCGAGGAAAAAGTATGCCGTAAGTTGCGCAGATGTTATGGAAGGCCATGGGAATAAGGTATTTTATCAAACTACCCTAAATCTGGAAATTCAAACAAAACCATTTAAAAAAATTCTTCCAAGGACTTACAGTGAGAACGCCCGGCCAAGGGGCACTCGCTGACGCCTGAGGAGATCCCCGGGCAACCTCCTGGGGCTGATGCACCCTCACCCAGCATGGCTCAGGATCGCCCTAAATCTCTAGGAGAGCAGTCGGCACTCATGGGCCTTCTCTACTCTAACGTCTTTTAAAACGTAACCCTGTGTATAGAGTTTTCCCTCCAGCAGCCTGCCATCTCTCGGATGCCAGTCTGTTCCTCATCTATTAAGGGACGGAGATAATCTGCCAACAGTGGGAAACCGAAATACAGAGAGCGTGAAAGCCTAGGGAAATGGTTCCTTTAGAAGTCTTTGGTGCTTTTGGAACCCAGATCTTCAATCTAGAGAAATCTAGTAATACCATAGGTTTCAGGGAGAAATGAAGCTGCATTTGGAGCAGAAATGGTGGGGGGCAGCTCCTGGTCCCCACTTCTTATTAGGACCACAGGCCCACCACACTAATCCATGACTGGAAAAGCCCACCCAGAGGGAAAGAGCCCTTCAAGTAGCAACCTAGCCCAAGATAATTCTGGGGAACAATCGAGGATGTTTTCCTTGTTCCCATTCTCTGTTTTGCTAGGCTATTCCTATGGAGGTTTTCTCTATGGGTGATTTTTACAGGCAAGTCTTCCTTCAAATTAAATGAAGACTTTTCATAAAGGCTAATTTTGACCCTGGTAAAATAAGTTAATTTGAAAGGCAATGCCTTATTTGTACAGCACAAGGAAAGTTCTATTTAATGTATCTCAATAGAGTTCACTAAAAATGATCTAAGCACAAAAAAGGAATTTCTAAGCATTTGCAGCCCAAATCAATATGTAAGTAAAATTTTGACCCCTTTCATTCGCTTAAAGTAGGAGGTAAGAGCCTCAGGGAAACAATCAAGGAATCTCTTCAGAGGCAAAAACAGCCTTGAAGATGATCAAGTGTCACTGTGTACAGATGAGGAAACTAAGGATCCAGGAGATTAATTGATTTGCTCACAGAAATACAACCTTTCATTAGGAGACCCTGATTCTAGGATAACTTTATTTCTAAATGAGGAAACAATTCCATTTTCCTAAAAAACGGCTGCCTTTGGCCAGAATCACCCCCTACCCCTGGTGTTAAACCGGCTTTGGGACAGCTGGTGAGCATGTGGGCCACCTGGCTCTGAATCCAGAGGTGGTTGTGTCCACCTTTCCGCTCTACACAGGCTTGACTTCTGTGATAACGTCACTGGGAAGAGGGGCTCCAGCCTGAGGATACATGAGTCCAACCCTTGCGAAGCTAAATGTCTGCACAAGCTGTTAGGACTTGTACAACATTCCTTCTAGAGAGCGTAACTGAGACGCCGCAAAAACCAGACCTGGGAGATAAAATTACCCACAACTCTAAATGCATTGCTTGATGAAGCCATAAACACCCCTGCCACACCGAGAGCCATCACTGATGCCTCACAAAGGCCTTGGATTCTCATGAAATCCTTCAGCAGCTTCCCCTCTTGCAAGTTAGCTCATCTTTTTCACCAGCTCTAACCATCAATGCTTACAGCCTGAAAGTTCCCTAAGCCCAGCTTTCCTAGGTTCAGTGGAGGTAGTTGATGTGATGTAGAGGACAGAGAAGATGTTTTTACAGAATTAACAGGGTGGATTCTCTAGAAAATTTTTAGGCAAAATTAAGGTACTGAGAAAGTTAAAAGGAAACAATATATTTTGCTTAAAATAAGAAGCATATGAAAAGTAAAAGACTTTGAGAGTTGCTCAATTTCAGCTTACTGCTTCTTTTGATAACTTTTCTGCCTCTCTGCGTGGCTAACTGCAGGTGATTTCGTCTTCACTCAACCTGGAACACGCATTTGAATCTCTCACAAGCTCCGCTGTGAGTGTGGCGGTTCCATTAAATCCCTTACACCTGGAAGCAAAGACAGTTTTTCACCCTGAATCATTTTCTTCTACAAGTACTAAAAAGTTACCAGTTCTTAAAATGAATTGAATTTATAGACTTTTGGCTTGGAAAGTGGCTTCTTATTGGAAAAGAGACAAATCTCGGAAAGATGAAACCATGAAAAACAAGCTGTCCGGTGGAATCGCTCCACGCTTCAGCTTTCTCTCCCACGACACCTGGCGGTGCGGGCTCCCATGAGAAGGTGCCGTCGTCCCTCCTCTGGGACTCACGTTATCTGACTGCAGGAGGGACGTTACCTGGGAAGTCTTTTGTCACCAGCTGTGTTGCAGTTTTAAACTCTGCCCCAGCTGGGGTGTTCTAAATTTCACATGTAAAAAAAAAAAACAAAAAACCAAAAAACCAAAAAACCTTTCTATCCCTTCTTCCTAGTTAAAGCTAGAAAGGGCAAAGGAGAGAAGACCCAACCCAGCTGGGCGGAGAAGTTGAACACCAGACCCCCATAAACCCGACGTGGTGACTAGGAGTTGGGTCAGAAGCGTCCCTGCATCGTGCCCAGGCCCAGGCCAGCTGGCGCAAGTCTGGACGTGCCCCGGGCCGCAGTGTCTATGTTTTTGCCCGCTCCGTGCGGGGGCTTTACCTCTCTGCCCGGATTTTATACCTCAGGACAAAATAGGCAATGAGGCGCAGGGAGATGAAGAAAATCCCAAGGACAATAAAGTCCAAGTAAAGCTTGGCGTTCTCCACATCGAGTTCTCGCAAAATGGCCTCGGACTTCTGAAAGTGGCACGTGTCGTCGATGTCGCAGTGCAGGTCTTCGCGATCCAGGCCGTAGATGGAGAGGATGACCCCTTCAAACCCATACCTGCGGAGGGAAGGGAAGCACGAGGGTGAGGGCGGGCCCCTAGCCGGCCAACTGACGCTCCTGGGCTGAAGACAGGACGCTATTTGCTGTCTCCGTGACTCCCGGCCTTCCCTCCCTTCCCCGGGGGCTTTCCTCACTGGGTGGACTTTCTCACCGCTCAACAACTTCCCAAGATAAACACACCCAACAGCTTCCCTGTGTTTTTCCCAATTTGGCTTCCTCCAGAGTGTCTGGTGCAAACCACAAACCGCAGGAAGAGCAGTTATTCACTCGGGGTGAAATGAATTGAAACATTCTTTGATTACTTCTGATATTACATCGTTTTAAATAGCTGGTTATTATAAAGGGCCCGAGAGCTTTCCAAGGACTTCAGACCATTTAAATAAAACATGTCTCCACCATATATCACCCTGTTCCAAGGCCTACCTTGTTAGAACAAAAACACGAATTTTGAGAAGAAAGCCCTTGGCTTCCGGTTGCTTGGCGTTGGAAAGCAAACAGATTGCTGACAGTCTGCCCAAGAGCTTTGTTTTGATTTTGTTTCCCTGAACAATGTACCTGGGTCTGAATTGACATTCTAGAAAAGAAGGGCTTGTGCCCGATGTCGGATCTCGTGTGTCACGTGGAATCTCTATGGTGGGGGATGAATAGCTCTCGGGATGGACACTGCCCGTTGGGGGCCAATGTGCCAAAAAAACCACTGGGCAGGGAGAGGAAACCTGACAGCCCCAAAGCCCAAGGCACGAGGACGTTTGTATTCAGGGATGTTAGGATGTTTAAGAGATGACTGATTTCCCACAGGATTTCTTATTGAAGTTTTACAGAGTGCCCAGATCCTTATTTTAAGCTCTGTTCCTTTCAGAGGGGAACATGAAACTTATCTAGAGGAGTGAACTTCTCAAAGATGAAAACATCACGCCCTAAGGCAGCTCTCCCAAGGGCCCGTCTACGGGAATATACCGTGGCTTCTCCAGGGCCTGAATCACCAGTGTTTATCTTGCCCTGTGTGCTGGCCTGGAACTCTGTACCCCAGAAAAACATGTTCTGAAACTTAACCCACTCCTGTGGCTGTGAATCCTTCCAACTAGGACCTTTGGAGAGGTCAGTCAAGGTGTGGCCCAGCAGCCCAGTCAGGACAGGTCTTAATCCTATCACCAAAGGCCTTATAGGGAAGGTCAAGGGGAGAGAAGCCAGAGGGAGCAGCCAGGAGCTGGAGGTCAGTGGAACCAGGAAGAGAAGGGAGAGGCCAGCGAGGCCGCC
>PVKY010013271.1:0-11075 GCA_004027775.1 Bradypus variegatus | reverse complement strand
CCCATTTCTACACTGAGGTCAAAGTTGATGAATGTGACATGTGTGCTGCTGCCCTCCTAGCCAGTTACCACTGCAGACATGACTATCTGATCAAGTTCCCACTGCAGACATGACTCTCCGATCCCAGCACTCTCTATCTGGGCCTTGGAGTCCCTCTTGCCACAGCGTTCCAGGCAGCCCCTAAGAAACTGGCTGGAGGTGGCACCCAAAGGAAACCTCTTTGCCACAAATGTTCTAGACTGTAATCTACTTGAAGGCAGGCACTGTATCCTTTCTGTCACTGTAATCACAATGCCAAATTCTGGCCTTGCCCCAAAGTCAGTATTGACTAAACGCTTGCTTGGTGAGCAAATTGTGATGACCGTATTTTAGCATTACTCTTCAGAACCTTCTTAGCTGCATGGGAACCTCGAAAGGATTCTTTTCCAACTGAGAAACAGTACAAGTAATTAACAGGAGAAAACCGAACAGATGTCTGCATCTCAGCCTCAGCACACACTTCCCACCCATCTCTGCCCATCTCTAACAGGCTCTTCTTTTTATCCCCAGGGCTCTGGTCACACTCTGAGGTGACATCAACTTGGAGCGGTGCTTTCTAAAGTCCTCGCAGAATCAGAGCCCTCTATTCTTGCTGGCTCATGACTTTAACTGCATATGCTCCTAACGTGTGGCTTACCGACCTATTTGCAGCTTCTTTTGCCAGTTTATCCATCATTTACCATAATCTTCTATACCACATGAAAATGATGCTCTAACTACAGGAGAATAACCTGTGAGCCATTCCAGGGACTGTCTCATCGTGGAGAAGTCAATGTGGTTACTCTCCCTGCTCAATATCTCGATCGAGCACGGCCCTCCAACAGCTAATGCTTCTCCTTGTCCAACTGCAGCACATCTTTCTTTCTACATTGCTAGGCTATGAATGGTAAGCAAACAAAAAAATAGCATCTTGAGAAGCAGGAACATACCAATTCCATTAACTGTTTGAGCTGACCTATCTCCTCAGGCAGCGATCCGAGTTTGTTGTTACTGGCGATTAAGACTTTGAGAGGCAGACCACACAGGTAGGCAGGCAGGGCCGACAGCTGATTCCGACTGCAAAGACAATGCAACAGAAACAGGTAAAAATGCAGGCCACTTCCGGGGTGGGTGGGGTGGGTGGGTGAACATGGTTTTAACAAGAAAGGGGAAAGAAAGGAGGGATCTGAGACAACGGTTTACAAATATAAAAGTCTGAGTTTTCTGTGTATATAATAAATCAAGTCATGAGTATATTTAAGGAAAAGCAAAATATGTTTTTATAAAGAAAGGCACAGGAGCATAAAATGGGGCAGCCGCTGTGGAAGACAGTTGGGCAGTTCCTCAAGAAGTTAAACTAGAGGATTCCCTGGATCGAGGTAACAGTGGGAGCTCAGGGCTCATCCCCCCACAGAAGCTTTGAACAACCTGCAAGAACTCGCAGAAAGGTCTTTCTAGAAGTTTCAGAAGACATTTAAGGGACTGTAATGATAGAGCAATTGGGGAATCAAGGTAAAGCCACTAACAGCTGTAGGACCCCTGACCCTGGCTGCCTCCTCTGATCCCACTGCAGATCCCTGGTCCCAGGTCCTACGGGACAGAGTAACCCTCGTGCACACACTGAGAGCACGCACGTATGGCCCAGTCTGCCTGGTGGTGGCCTGAGGGGCTCACTGTCCCAGAACGCACACAGATGGCACCCACTGAGCTCGCCAGCACAGAAGGTGTCCACTGAACTGTCTAGCACGGAAGGTGCCCACCGAGGTGTCTAGCACGGACGGTGCCCACCGAGCTGTCTAGCACGGAAGGTGCCCACCGAGGTGTCTAGCACGGAAAGTGCCCACTGAGCTCTCTAACACAGTACTGAAAGACAGCAGTCAAGTCACAGCTGCCTGGGGCAAGGAACTGCTGACAACAGGACACAGAGTGCAGTGCCCAGACTGTGAGGAAATTGTTTCCTAAGGAAGAGGGGATATTCATATCCCTGCAAATGGGATTCCTATGGCCTCAAAAAGATGCAGGGGGGACCCACACTTTGGCTGGAGCTATTCTCTGAACTCATTGTATGGGTAAGCCCTGAAGGATGGCACGTCCACAAGTCAATCTGCAAAACAGAAAGATGTTTTCTTTTTTGTCTTCCTCCTCCCCCTCCTCTTCCTTCTCCTCATTCTTCCCCCTCATCCCCTTTTTTGGTAGCTCCTGGCATTCAAGGAAAGCTCTGTCCTAACATTAGCTGGATACAAGCTTAAGGGACAGGCTCTTCAGAGTCTAAATTTCAGTGATAACACCTTAAAATATCAAAATGTCCAGGTTTTAACAAAAAATTACAAAACATACACAGAAATATGGAGTGATGTCAAAGCAATGGAAAAGATTAAAGCATTAGAAATCATAAGGGGGGATGATCAGTCTTGGGACATTATTGACAAATGTTTTTTTTAAAAACTAGTCCTAAGTATATTCAACGAGCTAAAGGAAAACAGACAAAGAACTAAAGGAAATCAGGCAAATGAGAGAAAGACAACAAGAGAATATCTACAGAGACAGAAATTATGAAAAAGAACCCAACAGAGCTGAAGACCAGTGACAGAAATTTTAAATTTCCTAAAGGGTTTCAAGAGTAGATTGGAGCTGGCAGAAGAAAGAATCTGTGAACTCGAAGATAAGACAACTGACGTCACCCAGTCTGGGGAGCAGAAAGAAGTACAAATAAAGAAAAGTGAACAGAGCCTAAGGAACCTGTGGGACACCATCAACAGAGAAAGGTCAGAGAGAATATTCAAAGAAACATTGACTAAAAACTTCCCAAATCTACAGAAAGACATGAACATACACACCCAAGTTGCTCAATGAATACTAAACAGGATAAAGCCAAACAGAGCCACTCACAACAGGTTATAATCAAAATGTTGAATGACAACGATCAAGAGAGAATTTTGAAAGCCACAAGATCCAAGCAACAGGTCATGTACAAGGGAGCCTCAGTAAGACTAAATGCCAATTTCTCATCTCATGGAGACAAGAAGGCAGTGCAAAGACAGATTTAAAGTGCTGAAAGCAAAATATGGCCAACCAAGAATTCTGTACCCACAAAAATATCCTTCAAAAAGGAGGGAGGAATTAAAACATTCCCAGATAAATAAAAGCTAAAGGCTGCCTCGTCACTAAGCCAGTCCTACAAGAAATGCTACAGGGAGTTCTCTGGGTTGAAAGGACACTAGACAACTGACTGAAGCCACATGAAGAAATAAAAATCTCCAGTAAAGATAATGACATGGGTAAGTATAAATACCCATACTACTGTGGTTTTTATTTGTAATTTTACTTTTTACTTCCTAAAGGATCCAAAAGGCAAATGCATAAAATGTAATGATAAATCAAGGTTTTGGATTCAATAATGTATGCCAAATATGTCACAAATATGTAATCTGTGACAAGAACTACATAAAGGTGGGGAGACAGAGAGGTATAGGAACATAGTTTACGGATGTTATTACAGTTATTAAGTGGTATCAAAGCAAACAAACTTGTTACAGATATAGGATGCTAAATTTAAACCTCATGGTAACAATAATGAAAATATCAGAGAATAAGCAAACTTATAGGGACAGAAAGTAGAGTACAGGTTACTTGGGGTGAAGAGTAATGAAGTTAATGCAAAATAAGAGTTTCTGTATAAGGTGAAGGGAAAGTTCTAGTAACGGGTGGTGGTGAGGGTACTGCAGAATAACGAATGTGATTAATCCCACTGAATGGTATGTTTGGGAGAGGATGGAATGGAAAGATTTATGTTGTATACATGTTTCCACAATTCAGAAAAATGAGAGAGAAACTGAAGAGACAATTGCAATTAAATGCAATACATGATACTGGATGGGATGTAAGAACGGAGGAGAGAAGGCTCAAAAGGACATTATTGGGACATAAGAAAATTTGATACAAAGCTTCAATATGAAATTTCTTGAACTTGATAACTGCACTTAAGATGATTACATATGTGAATATTCTTGTTTGTAGAAAATGTACATGGAAGTATTATATGTTCAAGGAGCAGCTCTCAGATGTTCAGAAAAGAAAGAGACAGAGAGATAGAGAGATTGATGACAGAATGATATAGCAAAAGTGGCAAAACAATAAAATTGGTGGATCTGGGTATCTGGGGGAGGTTGGAGTATGGTGGAGTTCTCTGTATGGGGTTTGTTTTATTTTTGCAACTGTCCTCTAACTTTGAAATTATTTCAAAATAAAAAGATTTTTGTTTAAAGTTAAACATAGAATGACCATATGATCCAGCAACCCCACTTCTCCTAGACCCCAAAGAACTGAAAGCAGGAACTCAAAAAAGATACTTGTATGCCAATGTTCACAGCTGCATTACTCACAATAGCTAAAAGGGGGAAGCAGCTCAAGTGTCCATCAATGGCCAAATGGATAAACAGAATATGGAGTACACACACAACAGAATATTATTCAGCCATAAAAAGAACAAAGTTCTGACAACATGCATGAAACTGGAAGACGTTATGTTGAGGGGAAATAAGTCCAATCCAGAAGGGCAAACATTGTTTGATTTCACTTATGAGATATCTAGAACAAGCAAATTCAGAGATAGAAAGTAGATTAGTAATTACCCGGGGCTGACGAGAAGGGGAACAGTGATTTCTTGCTTAATGGGCACAGAGTTCTGTTTGGGGTGATGAAAGCATTTTGCTAATGGATGGTGGTGATGGTAGCACATAGTAAATATAATTGATCCCACTGAATTGCACACGTAAAAATGGTTAAAATAGCAATTTTTATATTTTATACATGTTACCAAAATAAAAAATAAAAAAATCCAAAGGCATAGAAAACTCTGAGGGAAAACACTTTCTCAACACAAGGAATCCCATCATCCATCAAACCCCCTCCAGGAGTGAGCCCTTGGCCAGCCAGGAGGCAGGCAGACGGCACACCCGGCACCACCAAGAGCAGGGGAAGCCAGTGCCAACTGCTCCCTTCCTGACCACGTGTGCAGGCAACTCAGTGAGGAGCAAAGCCGGAAGCACTTTGATCCACCTCAATATTTTGTCCACCTCAGTAGTGGTGGGAAGATCATTCTTCTGCATCTCACAAAACCACCAGGCTGATTTCCAATGCTGTGGACACCATCTCCTTCTGTTAAAACAAGGGCTGCAAGCAGTGAAAATCTGCCTTAGTATCTGCAAGAGAGCTAATGAAAAGGAGGAGGGCAAGTTGGCCAAGTTGGCCTTCCCACAAAATGAAGCTGGAGCCTAGAAGGGGTTTAGCTTCACAGAGTAGGCAGAGAAGCCAAGGTCTCATCCCCTTCCCAACCTCTGCTCTGCCCAGAGAGCTTTGAACCTTCTACTGCCAATGCTCAGTTTACTGAGAGATGGGAAAATATTGGATCATGCAATCCATGGATCACCCTTATTTTTATGTCAACCATTGATTTCAACCTCCTTCCCCCTTTTCTTGCTATCTGGTAAGGAGACAGATGGGATTCAGTTTCTCTGACTTTCTTTCCTGGCTATTCTGCTGATGACCCAACAAGTAGTGAAATACCTAAAAATCTGTAAGTCATATAATTGCAACAATTTAAAACTTCTGTGTTTATGTGCACACAAGCATAAAGCTTCAGAGGCAACTGTGTTCCTTTGTGCATGTTATTTATGGGGATGCCTGTATCCATACGTGTGAAGGGGAAGAACTCAGTCTGGAAACACAAAAAAATTTATCCTTGATCATTGTGAGCATAGGTACAAGTGATTTTTATTTTCTTTATTGTACTTTTCTGCATTTTTCCAAATTCCAACATGTGTATACCACCTTTATAATCAGGAAAAAATGTCATAAGGAAGGAATAAACTTGATCTGGCTGCTGGCTGCATGGGTGTTTCTATTTGTGAAAATTCAATGAGAGGTATACTCACAGTCAGCGTGCTTTCTGTATATATGTGTCCCCTGGCTAGGGTGACAGGAGAGAATAAGAAGGCCCACCCTGGAGGCAGGGCACAGGGGAACTAGCACTACCAGCCCATCTTTCACCCTCTCGCATCTCTCTGGGCTGCTTCTCTACCTCCCACCACCCTCCCTCACCCACCGGGGCCCCATGGGGCTGTTCTGTGTGGATGCGGGATCTCCCCAGTGCTCCACTGACAGGATGTTCTTCCACCTCCAATAAAAGGCCCTTAAACATGACCTCTAGAAACGAGGACTCAGTTTATTAAAAGGTGGCACACTTTATTCATTGAGCAAATAATGTGGAGTGAAATGCG
Organism: Bradypus variegatus; assembly: GCA_004027775.1. Taxonomy (NCBI): domain Eukaryota; kingdom Metazoa; phylum Chordata; class Mammalia; order Pilosa; family Bradypodidae; genus Bradypus; species Bradypus variegatus. Next base: position 4,779 of record PVKY010013271.1, on the reverse strand, counting down.
TGGGCATAAAATATTTATTGATACATTGTACTTTCAAAAAGTGGGGATCAGTAAGTAAAAATATTAATGAGGCAATTCTCTTATTTTGGGGTCATATTTAAACTTACTTTTGAGGAGACAATAATGGAAACAGATTAGTATTTTCAGAAATATCTACACTCCTATTTTCTGCAGAATTAAGATGGACTGTTAAGATAACTTTCCGGAGATTCTTTGCTTGGAAACGCAAACTGAAGCTATTTCCAGCGTCACCATCGTCATGCAACCCTCCAACCACATTAGCAGATACGGCAGGAGGCGGCTATTTATCACACCATTCTAAGCAAAGAAAAGAGGCTCTGCTCGTCCAGATGCATGAGGATTTGAGAGAACATGGGATTATTCTCACCGGAATTCTTCCAGAGTATGTACTAATTGAAAATGAAATAAAAGCCAAGCATGTGAAAGCAGGCAGGGTCTCTGATGGGGATGAAAAAGGCTGCTGACGGAACAGCCTGTCTCCTATTTATATCCCACACAGTCCTCTATTTGCAGCGTAGTTAATCACCTGCAGATTTATAATTCCGTGATGCCAAGAATTTAATCATAATACAGCATGCCGTAGACCTGAGGCACATTTCTTCCACTTCATCCACCCCTTCCGGCAGCCTCTACTTCATCTGTTTTATCACAGGATGTTCCTGTATTACCCATAATTTCTCCACCAGAAAAAGGAAATACACATGCACACAAAAACCCATTAACTCTCCAGCAAATATTTACAAAGCAGAGCAGAAACTGCCTTTCCTTTAATCCTCTACCACTAAAGACCACATCAGCAGGCTTCGCTTTTTGAAACCACTCATCTGGCAGCAATTTTTCTCAAGCAAGTGCGTGCCTCGGGCCACAAGATACGATTCCAGTCTCCTGCAGGCCGCTGTGCTATACACAGGCCCTTTGTGGGAAAAATGTTGAAAAATAAGGCCATACAAAATCTGATCAGGCAACAGCCAATATTTCTCTTTAAATCTGGCCTGTTTGCCTCATCTGAAAGTGAAATTTAAAGTTTATTTTATTTTGTTTTATTTTTACTCATTACAAAAGGGGAAAAAGGCTGCTTATTCAGAAGTATAAATTACAGATTCAGTCCTGGGGGCCTGAACCTTCTTGCCATCATCACCAGAGCTGAGCACGTGGGGTCTGGCTAAGGGGTGGGAGGTGGGAGGAAACAGGAAGAGGTCAGTGTTTAGTGCTAAGCTCAGCATTCCATCTTTGACAGTAAACTGACTAGATTCTTTTGTCCATTTGCAGGATAAATTTCAAGTACCAGTAACCCTCACTTAACATGATTCCTAAATTAAGGATGGCAAACTAAGCCATTTCTGTGTGATTTTGCTTTGAGAGCGTCTTATTTTGATGCATTTTGATGATGGCATTTATTAATGTCCATATTTTGAGATCTGAGGTTAGTATTTGACATTATTATTGGCAATTATAAATTCTATTATTATAAATTCACAGTATATTCTTATATGTGATGATATGATAAGGACATCATATTTTTTTTTTTTGTCCTACTGGAATTTATCTCTTTTTGTAATGCATGGGTGTGCTTAATAAGGGAACACAGAACTCACATAACAGAAAATAATTTATAGAAAGATTTCTACGACAGATGCACCGACTTGACTGTTAGCTGAATGTGATAGGTTAACGACCATGGAAACAGAAGACCTGGGTTCAAATCCCAGCTTTGCCATAGATCTCTATAAGACTTTAGGCAAGTCATTTAATCTCTCTGGTTTTGTTATCCACAATACAAAGATAACAACACCTTACCTAATACAATACATGTGATTATGGATGCAAAACTGCATAGATCAACACCAAATTCGTATGTAGAGATTAAACCATACCCAGCCACTAATGTGGCAAAGCAATAGAGAAGTGACAAAAAAAGGACCAAAAAATGTGACCTAAAAATTCATACCTGCTTGGCCTTACTTATTTATTTAATTTACTTTTAATTTCCTATTGTGAAATTCAGCTCCTTTAAAAATAGGGTTTATATTCATTGAAACCATTCACCAATTAAAAAATAAAGGTGGTGCCCCAGGGGCCTACCAAATTAAGAAAAATAGGCCAAAAAAACCCGAGTCACTATTTCTGATCTGGATAACCAAGGCTAGAAGATACAATCAATCACACGAATAACCTTTTCTTCCCCATCTTCTCCAACACCAGGATTCTGCAATTCCCCAACTCTGGAAAAACACGAATACTCAGGGGTCACCAGCTCTATTTATTACTTGGTTTTCAAATGCAACAGAAATTATGCTGCGAAGTCACGAAACATCTGCACAAAGCCCACGGCGCGGGCGGCATCTGGAGGACCACCAAGAGAGAAAGCGGGACGGGTTTCATGTTGCCAGACCTCAGGCTCAGCTGGGGAAGGGAACCAGCACACAGTTATTGCTACTGTTGGTCTGAATATTGTTGTCCGTGCTTGGCACGTGACCTACGGTAAACAGCAGTTATTTTACTTTAGCCAAGTGAGTTTCCTCTTTCACAGAATGCCTGACCTAGTTTCGTGTTTATGGCATTGTGTGCATCCCCGGTTTGCCTCCCATTCAAGGCAGAGTGATTTTTTTTCTGTTTTGCATATGACACCTGACTGTTAATTGTCCTTGGACACATATGGCTGTTAACAATATCCGTGGAGAACCATTTCCTTTTTCCTGCTTGTTCCATTCTGAAAAAGCCACCAAGGCAAGAATGTCTCACCCTTGTTTCCCCTCTTGATTGAGCACTTCCTCTTTTGTCACCAACCTCCATTAAATGCCTAAGACAATTCACCACCACCACAGAAGACTTGCTTTGAGTTGCCTGGTGATTTTTTGGTCAACTTCTAAAATCAAAGAGAGACTACTCTGATGTTCAACTATACGACTAAAATTACTATTTTACATGATTTTTAAGACAAAAATTCATCTGAGATGGACGTGCAGCAAATCTGAGAGTCCAAGTTAAGGTCAACTTTGAAAGTAATTATGAGCCCCATAATTTGAGCACAACAATCATTTGAAAATCTAAAATGTTTCAAAACTAGAAAAACAGAAGCATTCTTTCACTTGAATGCTGAACCCACTCTTTTTGAACTCCATGTGGACCAGTTTCACACCCTACCCACATCATAGCTATGTTTTGAGAAGGTAAAGCACCGACTTTAAAAAAGAGAACTATAAGAAAAAGCAAGAAGCAAAGGTGTCTAAAGTAACTCAGGCTTCAGGCAAATTGCTGCGATAGCAACTTCACTGTGCGTTCTTGCTGTGCGTGCCTGCACCATATTTGGGTTATTGCACCCGAACTGGTTCCCCATAGTGACAGCCAATCAATCTCTTCTTGTGTATAAATAAACCATTGCTTAAAATATTCTACTTTTTTTTAAACATCTCTAACGGTCAGCAAGCACCAACCAGTGCCTATAGTTACAGTTCCAAGTACAGTTACCGATAACTTGCTCTTTTTCTTCTAAGAGCTCTTCAATTCTAAAACAACAAAGTTTATACTGTGCTCGGCAAACCATTGCTTTAAATTTCCTATGTGATATTTATCATGCCCTTTCTTCTAAAATGGAGCTGAATGTTCGAAATCAAGGAAGTTTTGGATAGTCAGGCACAACTAAATATCCAATACCAGCAAGAACATTAATTTGCCAGACACCTTCAGAGGATACAACGGAGGTTTGAGGTTTTAAGTATTAAGAGTATAGAGGACTGAGCGTTCTGTCCTGAAAAACACGGCTGTGCAGAACATTGCTCCTGGCAAGAAGGAAAACCACTCCAAAATGGCCAGGAAAGATATGCAGGTGCTAGAGATAGGCCTCCTAGTTTTTGGAGTGGACCACCCTTGAGGTTCCTGCTAACAGAAAGCTGTGCCTGCCCTACCTGCACTCTCTTCCACCCCCATTCCACCCAAGTTAGGAAAATATATATATATATTTTTTTACTTTCACATTTTTCCCCCACAAAATAAAGGGGAAGAATGTATGTTAGTTCTCTGTATGGGGTCTGCATTATTTTTGCAACTGTCCTGTAGTTTGAAATTATTGCTCAATAAAAAGTTCCTTTAAAAAAGGGTGAGGGGCATTGATTCTGTCTTTAATGAGCACAAGCCGATCAGAATCAATTTTACTTTTTTTGCCCAGAGAGTTAATAAAAAATATTTATAATGAAAATTAAGATGCCTAAAAATTATTCTTCATCATTTGAAGAAGTGTACTTCTCTATCTATTTCTGGAAATATTTGATTATATAGTACAGATTGACGTGTGGACATGAGTGTATGTTCTCTTTGCTCTACTTTTAAGGAAGTGAGCCTTTCGCAGAGCTTCTATCACACACTTGACTGCAACTAATAACTCAGTTCTACTTCATTTCTCTGATATTTTTACACATCAGTAGCATATCCTCTTTATCAACATTACAATAAAATCCACTCATTTTATTCAAATACTAGATATCTGCCACTATTTTTTTAACTCATATTGCAATCAGTGTGATAGCACATCCTGCTGCAAAACTCAATTCAACAACTTAATGAACATTTCCTGCAAAACTATTTCATACACGGTACTGTGCTAGGCACTTAGACAAATACTATTTTATTTACAGTCACAGCAATCCTGTAACGTAAGTAGTAAATCTCCCTACTTTTCAGACCCCAAAAGTGACGTCCACCAGAGGATTTAAATAACTTGCTCCAAGTCACCTGACTGGTGGGTCTCTGAGCTCGAGTTTG
>PVKY010013270.1:0-11103 GCA_004027775.1 Bradypus variegatus | reverse complement strand
GCTCGACATCCCGAGCCCTGAAGAAATGACATCTATGTCGTGTCCAGCTGTGCTCATCTATCATCTGGCTGAGAAGGGCCAGCTACCGGGATGATGATGTGTCCCGTGCAGACAGAGGGCCTGGTGGAGTCAGGGACAATGCCGAGCACACATTCTCGTGGCCGGGCCTCCTGCTCCTCCACGGTGCTGGCACCCAGCTAGGTGCCTACAGATCATCTTATCTCTTCACTGATCACACAAGATACTCTCATACTTAAATCTGCAAACACACGGCCCAGGAGCTCTAGGCTTTCTCACCCATGGAGTGGGGAGCTTGGAGCAGAGCCTCCCCTACTCCCACCCACGGACTCAGAATTCTAACTGCCTTGCACCCACAGGGCAGAGTTTCAAGTACCTCTTTACCTCCCCTTTGTAGACAGGAAAGTGGAGTAAGTGGTGGAGGGCTGGAGCCAGCTTCCTCCATCTCATGGGGTCCATTATGTGCCTTTTTCCCCAACTCTGCATTGGTAGCTTGGAATCAGCCACGGCAGGAGTATTCACACTGTGGAAATTGGCAAATGCTAAATACCAAGACCCCCGACCCCTCCTGCAGAGAGCTGGATGTTAACTATCTACCAGCCCATTGCTGGGTGGGTATTAAAACACATTATTCTACCACTGTCAAAGGTCATCCCATTCCAAGACTAGCCAGAGAGCACTGCATGCCCAGAATAAAGACTGGCAAACTTCCCTCTCCAGGGAATTTTCCTTCTGAAGCAAATGCCCACAGAAATCGACGCTCAGTGCAAGGAGATTAGCAGTCCTCCAGGAGCCAATGAGCCAAGGTCTCTCAGCCGCGGCCCTTTATCCCATGGCTAGTTCTCCCAAAGGGACCCTCTGCAGAGCAGCCCCTCCTCTCACTAGCCCTCTCTGTGACTGTGTGACAGGGACAGCCGGGTGGTGGTGGGGAGAGGGACCGTCCCCTCCCATCAGCCAGAAGACTGCCACTCTCATGGGCTGCACGCTAGCAAGCTGCCCGTGGCAATCCTGCCTGGTGTTTGAGGAGCCCTAACCCTCTTCCAGCTACCATATTCACTGCCTCATGTAAATCTCTTACGAACTCTAAGACAGAGATGAGGCAGTGTCCTGGTTTTGTAGATGGGAAAACAGGCCTGGAGAGATGAAATGAACACACAAGGTCAGTCAGTTGTGAGGGTGGAGCTCGCGTCCAGGAGGGCTGTCTGGTGGAGAGTTTATAGGGCCGCTCTGTACAGTTTCCCAGGGTGTTCACTGCTCAATGCCAGGAAGCACAATTCATTACAGACAGCGATTTAAACTGAGCCCCCTGAGGTTATGAAACGGGCAGGTCTTGGGAGCTGAGGTGAGAGTTCAAGCCTCAAATTCAAGGGATAAATTCTTTTTTACTACCATATTCTCTTGTTCTCTGCTTTTCATTGTGTATTCATCAGGAAGCCCAACCCAGGAACTCCGCCTAATCGCAGGGACTCCGCCCCCTTCCTGCTGGCGTTTCAGGGAAGAAGGGGGGATTTCAGGCTGTCCAGGAAAAGCTAGGATAAAGTTTTTGTGCATTTATTAATTTCTAATATAAAAGGCTAATTTCACTTAGGTGGCCTGAAATTTAACAATCTGTTCCAAGTTAAGAGCCTGAGACGAAGCCATTTTCTTTGTCCAGAGGCCTTTAGCCTTCAAAAGGTAAAAAGGAGGAGATCCAGCCCCGCACAGGCCTGACATCTTGCGACCACCAAAATGTGGAATTACACTCTGTGCTGCCCCATCCCAACACCCTCAACAGACGGGGCTGGGGGTGGGGACAAAGAAAACAGACAAGAGTTCTGGGTTGGAGACCTACAGTGGAAAAAGGAAAAGCAAGTTAAAGCCACACACTCCTCAAGGTAACCAACGGGGAATTGGAAAACTCAACTAAAAGCTCCAGCCTTCTATCCCTCAGATACCCTAGAACACTTTCAGAAATGTGTTGAAAACAGGCCAAGTAATCCTGACATCCCCAAAGCCACACTCATCCTCAGCACCCTCAAAGAGTCTTCCCAGACACCCCTGGAGGTTGACACAGGGTGTTGAGAGGGCATCAGAAATGCGGGGACTGAGAACTGGGAGCCTCGCCAGCAGCCACTCACCCCTCAGGGCAGGGGGCAGGCAAGGAACTGGTTTCTGGAGGCAGGTCGGCGGGAAACTGACTGAAGGGAGGGAGGAGGGCTTTGCCTTGTGGGGAGGGGGTCGCCTCCCTCCACCCACCCAGCCCCTTTGCCATCCTGCCGAAACTCCCCCGGCCCTGGGCCAGCTGAGCTCAGGACCCCTTAGACACCCTGCTTCCTTCTGTCCAATATTTTGAGGGCTTCCATCCTCTCTACATGGGACCAATTCCCTATAGCTGATCTTGGATCATAGCCGGGAGGGGGAAAGAAACCACACTTTCTCCCTGGAGTAGGAAAGGTATCCATCCTCCTTGGGAGCCCCTGCTCAGGGGACAGCAGAGGCTGGTGGCTGAGAGTAGAAGGCACAAATTTAAAGCCGAGGTCCCCACGACTTAAGAATAGTGACCCTGGATGACGTACTGTACTTCAGTGGATCCAAGTCACCATCGGTGATGAAATGAATCATTAACTGATGTACAAGAAAAACGTTGCCAATTGTAACTGTAGGATGCCAACAGCCTTAAGTCCTGATTTCGTAGGCATTACAATGTAAAAGATTGTCTTAGAACAGATGCAGTATAGTACTTAAAATGTTCTGTGCTTCACTCTCTGTGTCTGTAAAGCAGGATGATAATGGTACTGACCTCAGAGGCTGCTGTGAGAGATGAGTTAATAGATTAAAACACTTTAACCAGTGCCTAGCATGAAGTAAGTGCTACATAAGTGGTAACTGTCACCGCCACCACCCTCGTGATTGGAGGCAAGGGATTTTTTGCAACCTTGGATCGCCACAGAGGAAAAATCCTGCAAAAGCCTTGGAAGGCAGTGAGACCTGGATGGAATCCCAGCTGAACTTTCCGCCTGTGGCTTATTGCTTTAGACAAGTTCCCTTAATTCTGTTTCCTTTTCTGTACAATGGGGATAGAGATACATGATCACACTGGCTTACTCTGAGGACTGCTGTCACCGAGGTAAAGGCCCTCATGCCCACCTTGGAAGAGGTGCCCTTGGCTTGGATTAAGACCCTACATGGCCATTCCCATCTCAGCCAAATGGGGCAGCAGCTAAGGACAGGGCCTGGCCACGTACACCTCTGACCACCTCCACAGCCACACACCACAGATGCCACTGGGTGGAGCCAAAATAAATCAAGTCGCCCTCGGCCCCTCTCCTAGACCTGGGAGAGGAAGAAGACAATGATCCCCGCAGAATCAGAAGTGTCTGGAGGGCTCCCAGGCTGTGCAGGAAAGCCAAGGGGAAGCTGGGACCCCACGGGGAGGCTGTCACGGACCAGCTCACCCCTCACCTCTCCCAACTGAGCAAGGATGCCCGCTTCTCTCCCTTGTCAAGCCAGACTACATCTTCCACATTTTGAATGCAATTTCCTTTCTTTTTCCTCACACCCACAGTTGAGCTTTGCTGGATTGGCTTTTCTCTCCACGCAAACCATTGCCAGTCCCGGCTCCTCTTCCCTCAAGATATCCTGGGGAATGCAGAGGGGACCCAGAGCCTCAGGCAGCCATCCTTGTCCACCATCCTTCCTTCCCCTAAGTAGGCAGACTTTCTAGGGTACAGATCCCTTATAGACTATAAACAACTCCCTAAGCAGACCTCCCAGACCAGCCTCTGGAAAAGCCTGGGTCCTTGTGGGCAAACAGGGAAAGTGAGCCTCCTCTGAACCCAGGACCCAAAGCCACAGTGGGCCCCAATCCTCCTCCAGCCCGGGCATGCAAGAATCCAGCCCGATTCACCTTCTTTACCTCCTTCCCCAACATTATGAGGCAAGTTCTGCAATATAAAGAAGCATTTTAAAGGACAATAAAGCATAAAATAAAATGCCTAAATCCTGCAGTCTTTCCTAACTAACACGAGAGCAGAACCTGCTCATTGCTTTAGAAGTCTAGCAAATCTGACAAATGACATTTCCATCTGAAAGGCACTTACCAGATTTTAACCTGAGTTCACCCAAGCAGCCATAAGCATCCGTGAGTTTCCCATACTGTCCTTTAATCACCTCCTTTTCTTCTGGAGCTGGAAAAGAAACACATCATAAACGCATCAACGTCGGAGTTCATTCATACTGCAGCTTTCCAATCTGGCTCCCCACCCACTCGAAAAAGAAAATGAAAAGGCAATAACTCAGCCCACAAATAAAGTGTGTGGAGGTTTTATGAGTAGCAAATCAACGAGCTGCCACGATTTAGACCTTCCCACAAAACGCTTGCTCTCTGGGACTGCTAACAGCTTCCTGGGGGCTTGAGAGGGGCTCGAGGTAAGTCCCAGGAAGGCAGGAGGTCCTGGGATTCTGGCTTCCAGCTGGGAGCAGCTTCCTCAGGCCCCACTCTCGCTGTCACCCTACAGAGCAGCCCTGCTGCAAAGGCTGCAACAGGAGTGAGTCATCCTTAACCATTTGTGAGGACTTTTCCCTGCGAAAGTATCATCCACTGGAGGATCCCTCTTTTGAGTGTCCCCTGCCCCCAGAGGACCTGAGAACACAGTGGGGAGACTCCAATCTGAGCCTGCATGTGACCCAGAACCTGGGGGCAGCTGCAAACCCCCCCACGCCTCACATCAGTCCAAGGAATCCCAAGGCAAGCCGCCTGCTGGGTCGCTGAGCAGCTGCTATCAATGCCCAAGCAGAGACACAGCCTAGTTTAAAAGCAAAAATAGCAGAAGGCAGGACCATCAGAAGCAGCGAGGCCCAAACCGTTATAATGATACCAGAAACCCCTTTGCAATAAGGGAGGCCTTTGGAGCCTTCTCGGCATGCTTGCTCTAAAATACAAACATGGATGAACCTTGAAAATATTATGCTCCGTGAAAGAAGTTGGTCACAAAGACCACATAGCATGTGATTCCATTTATATAAAATGCCCAAAATAGGCAAATTTATAGAAGGTGTAAGTAGTAGAATAAGACTGGGGGCAGGGGAGGGGGGGTTGGTAGATGGAATAGGGAAACATTGCTGACGGGTGCAGGGTTTCTTTTCTTAAATATACTTTTTTTTCCTTTGGTTTTTTGCATGGTTTCTTTTGGGAGGGACATAAATATTCTAAAATTAGATTGTGGTGATGTTTGCACCACTCTGAATATACCAAAAAAACAGTAATTTGCACACTTCAAATGGGTAAGTAGTATGGTACGTGAATTGTATCTCAGTAAAGCTGTTATAGAAAACAACAAAAACAAAATGAGATTACAAAGGATACCAACTTTGTTGAACTTTAGCTATCAAACTATTTAAATTTTTATGGTGATGTATGTGCTTTATAATTACACCTTAAATAACAAAATCGAATGGGGTCTAATAAACACTCTAACTTGGAACTAGTGATGAGAACAAATGTTATCTTGAGATACCTGCATGAGGTAAAATATCCATAATTTCTATTGGTGACAAAGTCACAGATATGGCTAATACGCTGGTTTTGTTGCCTGCCTTCCTAATTGAAGGAAATGCGAAATTTTCAGTTAGAATTTATGAAAATAAAGATGTACTTTTTTCCTATCCAGGAGAGCCAATCCTCAAATTCTACCCACAAATCCCTTATGGAGCCACGGGCCTTGGGATAAGAACCCCTGAACTAGATGAACCACTTCTTTTTTTTTTTAATTAAAAAAATATGGTTAGAATTTTTTTAACTTTATATAAAGGCATTTTTCAGTAGTCTTCTGAACTTCATTTTTTTTCACTCCACATTAGGTAATGAAGATTCACCCATGGTTTTGTGTTTAGCTGGAATTTATTTTTCACTGCTGTATAATATTTCATTGTAGAAAATGTTGAAAAATTAATTTGGTGATGGATGCACAACTGTATGGTGGTGCTGTGAACAACTGATTGCACGCTTTGTATGACTGCATGGTATGTGAATATATCTCAATAAAATTGAAAAAAAAGTTCCATTGTAGGAAAGCACTGCAAGTTACATATTCATCTTTTGTCCCTGGCATTAAGGTTATTGCCAACTGACTGTTAGTTTCTATCACAAACATGCTGTGAGAACTTCCAGGTATTTGTTTCCTGGTACACTTGGCAAGGCTTTTTTTAGGGTCCACACACCTAGGAGTGACTTCCTGAGTTGGGCACTGGGATGCCCAAGTTTATAAGAAAAATGGCAAATTGTTTTCCCAAGTCAGTGTACCAATTTCACTCCTTCCGGCCATTTATAAGAGATCTCTTTGATCCATAGCATCTCCAGCCCTCGGTATTGTGAGATATTTAATTTCTGCCAGGGGAAGGGGTGGAAAATCCTATCTTGTTGCTAAGGTGAGTTCCTTTTTCCTGATAGACAATCCACTTCCACGTCATCATGGATAAGGAACGGAACTGGCCGCTTCCCCCAGGCCTACCTCTCCTGAACGCTAGGAGGGTGACTCTGCTCGCTTACCAGAAAATTTAAACCAGGAACTAAGACCCCAAAGCAAAATGTTACAAAGAGAGACAAATGACAGAAAACAAAAGACCCAAGAGTCAGAAAGAAGGGTACCTGGAAGGGAGCATGTCCCAGCCCTTTGGGCGGGGGTACCAGGAAACTACTGGAATTCCACCGCCTACTGCTGTCTCCACAGATGTCCACTCACAGGGCTGTGTGACCCAGGCAGGAGAATAAGAAAAGAGCAGTGCAGCAAGCTTGGGCGCACCTTTTAAGTGCATGAACCTAGTTTGAGTTCATATCCCTCCTGACACTCCCCAGCTCAAAAGATCTCTCCACCCCACATATTCCAGGACAGACCTGCTTTAGAGGTTTCCATCAATCATCCATCCCCCAAAGTGTACTTGTGCTCATCAGATCCCAGGTCCCGACTTAGGTAGGAAAATGCGTCAGTCTGAGAGTCCCACCCTCCCTGCTGAAGCTCTTCCCAAACCCCAGGCACCCAGGGGGCAGCTGGGCAGCAGTGGAGCCTTCCTCGCTCAGGGGCCCACCATGCCCTGCTGGTCCAGCTTTGCTCTGCTCACCCCTAGCTGGCTCAGGCGGTGGGCGGGAGGGCAGGCGCTGGGCCTCAGGGCGGGATGGCCGCCCCTAACCATCAGGACACAGAGCTGGCCAGGCAGAGAAGGGAAACAGATCAGAAGGTGGGCCCCCTTCCCCCTTTTCCACTTCTCTAGGCAGGACTGGTGGTCAAATGTGATTTCAATAGAAAAGCAGATTACCAGCACAGCTGAAGAGTCCCACACTTCTAAAATCACTTGGTTCAAGGAACTTGCAAATACCATTTGGGAGACTTACTAGGAAAGCAATCATTCAGCCTTAATGCAAATTAATTTAATACAAGTGTTCTTAATGTGGGGTGACAGAGGAGGGCCCAGCCATCACTGGAGCTTCAGTGGACACTTTTGGGGAGAATCTGTTTAACCTCTAAGCTTGTATGCAAAGTTTTGTATGAGTATTTTTATGGGGCTAGAATTCATAATTTTCATCAGAATCTCAAAAGAGTTAGTTATCCTCAGAATGTTAACCAGTTTAATAAATTTCTTTTCATCTGAATGGTTGTTTTATTGGGGATGGGGTGGGGAGTCAGAGTAAGCTGAAGATAATTAGGAAGTCATATACCTCACAGATGAGAAACTTTAGACTGTAGAGGAGATGGATGAAGTTTTAGGAAGTCAGAAACAGTCAGAATCCTTGAGTCCTGAGGGCTAAGCAGAGTTTGCTGGTAGATGTGTGTGTGTGTGTGGGGGGGGTACCTTTGAAATAGGGTCTCAGGGTCCCTTGGAAAAGCACTGGGGGGCCACAGTCCCACCTACTCCAGGGACATGCTTCAGAGAATTTAGGGCGGCTGGGAGACGTGGTGGGATGGCATCTTAGTTTCCTACTGCTGCTGTTACCACAAATTTAGTAGCTTAATACAGACAAATTTGTTATCTTGGAGTTTGGGATGTCAGAAGTCCAAAATGGTCTCACCGGGCTAAAATCAAGGTGTCAGCAGGGTTGCTTTCCTTCTGGCAACTCCAGGCAAGAATCGACTTCCTTGCCTTTTCCAGCTTCTAGAGGACGCCTGCATTCCTCGGCTTGTGGCTCCTTCCCCCATCTTCAAAGCCAGCAGTCACATCACTCTGATCCCGGCTTCCCTCGTCCTATTTCATTCTCTCTCCCTCTTCTGCCTCCTTCTTCCATCTTTTAAGAACCCTTGTGATTACATTGGGCCTACCCAGATAATCCAAAATAATCTCCCCATCTTATTGTCCTCAATTAATCACACCCACAAAGTCCCCTTTGCCACGGAAGACGGCATAGTCACAGGTCTGGGGATTAGGCCGTGGGCATCTTTGAGGGGCCCTTAATCTGCCGACTACAGATGGAGACAACCCACTTCTTCGGGCCTGGGCCCAGGTATCCTGCCCCCTGCCCCGCCCTGAGGAAGGGTGAAGAGGAGGTGTCCCCTTCCAGGCCCAAGATGAAGAACTCCCTCTGCCCCAGGCAACGGCAAGAGTTAAGGGACAGGGACTAAGTCACTGTGCTACAGAGTCCTCCTAGGACTCCTGTATCACCTATGAAATCCCAACCTTACAGGTAGAAACGACTGTCACCTCCTGGCAGGCCAGGTGCCAGACTTGGAGATCTCTGGGTTTCTGGCACTGCAGGCAGAGCCAGGTAGAGGTAAACTGCATTTCTTGGTTCCTTATCTCAGAGGACATAAAATAATTCTGATATGGTTGCTAACATGACCACAGACAGAGCGGACTGGTGGTTCGAGGGGCTGAGCCCTCTACCACAGGATTTACCCTTGGGAAGACTGTTGCTGCAAAGGAGAGGCTAGGCCTCCCTATAATTGTGCCTAAGAGCCTCCTCCTGAATGCCTCTTTGTTGCTCAGATGTGGCCCTCTCTCTCTACCTAAGCCAACTTGAAAGGTGAAATCACTGCTCTCCCCTCTAAGTGGGATCAGACACCCAGGGGAGTGAATCTCCCTGGCAACGTGGAATATGACTCCCCAGGAGGAATGTAGACCCGGCATCGTGGGATGGAGAACATCTTCTTGACCAAAAGGGGGACGTGAAAGGAAATGAAATAAGCTTCAGTGGCAGAGAGACTCCAAAAGGAACCGAGAGGTCACTCTGGTGGGCACTCTTACGCACAATTTAGACAACCCTTTTTTAGGTTCTAATGAATCAGGGTAGCTGGTGGTAGATACCTGAAACTATCAAACTACAACCCAGAACCCATGAATCTTGAAGACAATTGTATAAAAATGTAGCTTATGAGGGGTGATAATGGGATTGGGAAAGCCATAAGGACCACACTCCCCTTTGTGTAGTTTATGGATGGACGAATAGAAAAATAGGGGAAGGAAACAAACAAACAGACAAAGGCACCCAGTGTTCTTTTTAATTTAATTGCTTTTTTTCACTTTAATTATTATTCTTGTTATTTTTGTGTGTGTGCTAATGAAGGTGTCAGGGATTGATTTAGGTGATGAATGTACAATTATGTAACAGTACTGTGAACAACTGAATGTACGTGGTATCTGAATATATCTCAATAAAATGAATATTAAAAAAATAATAATTCTGATAGACAAAAATAGATTTCAACCCCAGAAGCTTTACAAAGGCTTCAAACAGAACCCCTGAGCTTTAGTATCATCTGCTCTTGTTTGTTCACCCTAAAACAAGGAGGCCTTTGTGTCTTCAGTCACCTCTGTAAATAAAGCTGACCAAATAAAACATAATATCAGGGAATTGCTAAACAAAGTTGTATGTTCAAATCCACACTTGAGGAGTGGGAGACAGACCACAAGGGAAGCCGTGTCAACCAAACAGACCTTTGGCCCTGCGGTCGTTAGAGATGATACACTTGTGTATCACATCCCCCCCATCGACGGAAAAAACTAAGCAAACACACATTTAGAAAAACAACATGGTATCCTCCTATTAAAAGCAAACAAAACAGGTCCACCTTGTCTCATTCTAATCCTGTAAATTGTTGACTCCCTAATGAAAACAACTTCATCCCCAATTTATACAACATAATAACTCAAACAAGGCATGACTGTGGATGTGACAGTCATGTGAGAAGATGGCTATTTTTCTACCACAAACAGACAAACTGTGAACTCAGTAACCTTTTCACTTGGAGCCTGGACACGTCCCCTGCAAACTTCCTTTCCAGGAAACATATTTTCTTTCTAAATGCTGTCTTCTCCCAGCCTCCCTTGGCCTCTCAGTGTCTATGCAGACCCGTCTGTCTATGGCTGTCCCCACTGCCCAGGAGGCCAAGCCCCCTTGCTACACCCCGCACCCCTCCTCCAGCTCTCCCAGAGGCCTAGCCTTTTCAGGGGCCTGTTCTAAAATCAGCCTATCTCTTGCTTGCCCCAATCTACTGCATTTCCTCAGTTAAGTTTCAAGGAAGTAGTCCCTTTCCCTCTCCAAAATGGAGGGCACAAATCAAATTTCCAGGTAAGGAAAAGTGCAGCTGCTGGAAGGGGCCGTGGGTGACTAGGAAACACCCCACCCTCCAAAGAGGGGTGGCCAGTTCCAGCCACGGCTGCCCAGCAGGCAGGCCAGCCCAGCGTTAGCAAGTCTCCCATTTTCAAGAGAAATAGGACACTCCTGCATTTCCAATGTTGGCAACCAACCCGAATTTATTTTTAGTGCCGCGTGGGCTGCACACACACCTCTCTGCAGGCTGTATTTGGCCCTTTGCAACTTCTGTCCTTCCTTAATGTCTCTAAAATAGATAGCATGGTCCTACCTTCCACACTTAGATTGCATTTCCTGGAGGCTCTTCCATGTGAGGACGTGTCTGCTCCCCCTCCACAGCCCATGAGTTTCTGGCCTGTTGAGGAAAGTCTTCTCGGTGACCCTCCCAACCCCCATCCCTGTCCACCTCTTGCTGCTGGATTTAGCCCCTCATTCACGGAGGGTGGAGTGGGTGCCTGCAATGGCTAGTGCTTCAGGGCAGGGGATTACAGCAGTGAGCCAAACAGCCAGATATTCAGAGTTAAGCC
>PVKY010013269.1:0-11102 GCA_004027775.1 Bradypus variegatus | reverse complement strand
TCAGTGGCCGGGGGAAGCAAAGTGCAATCTCTTACTTTATGCAGAAGTAGCTACTGGGGAAGGTACCTACTTTACCTGTCAGTGCCTTTATGTGTGCTCTGTCACATATCTGAGTGATTAAACTGTAGAGTGGAGAGTCATTTGATGGATTCTTAAGAATCTCTGGGACTAGGTCAAACAACACTAACATTCAGTCTCTGAAAACTGAAGGTCCAACATGATGTTTGTCAGAAGAAGAAAAGTAGGACCCCAGATGGTGTTGTAATGATATTCTTAGCAATCCACCAGAAGAATTTCCTAGTATATTTCAAGATATAAGTGGGATTTCCTTTCTTAACCAGCGAAGTAGCTGGATACTTAAACATACTGACTAGAATAGTTTGGGTCTTTGTGTCCTTAGATGAAATATTTGGAAAAATCCTTTGCAAGCTGTATGGTGATTATAAGGGTAAGTGAGTATTATTCTTACAATAAATGCTCAAGTGATCCCCGCAGTTTGATGCTCAGATGAAGGAAGTCTGGCTAAGGCAGCCTCCTTCCCAACATCTGAGTTTTACATATTCTTTCTGGTACGCACTTGTCAGGTAGGCCAATGAGCAAAATAACAACTCTTGAGACAGTGGGAATTGAGAGCCTCAGTCATGGCTGCCTGCTGCAGCAACCTACCTGCCCACCACCTGACCCCTGGGCTCTGGTCCACCGGGCCCTACCCTTCTCTCCTGCATGGTGTTCATAGACCATGTAAGGCATAAGGGTCATCACGACAGTCTGCTGCTTAAAAAACTCCATGCTCCTCGTTATCTGTAGGATAAAATCCAAACACCTTGAAAAATATGGCTTCCTCTTATTTCTCCAGTTCCATCTTTGCTCTGATTATCACCCATCCTTCTATGACACAATCCAAGTCCAGTCTGTCAACTTTTATTCTCAAATTCGATATGTATTCAGCAAATATTTAATGCATGTCTACTAACAAATGTTAGGCACTGTTCTTAGCACTGGGACTAGATCAGTAAATAAAATGGAGTCTTCATTACAGAGGGAGGACTCAGAGTATAAAGAATGTTAGAAAGTGAGATGAACTATGGGGTAAAAGAACTGAGCAGACAGGGAGTGTTAGTAGTGTTGGGAATGGGAATAGGGCTACATTTTCTATAGGATGGTGGGGTGGGCATCTCTGAGAAGTTAAGGCAAGGTTTCAGTTATGCCGCATTATTGTAACAATAGCTAGCTGATACAGGGAGCAAGCCCTACAGACATCTGGGAGAACAGCTTTCTGAGCAGAGGTGACAGCTATCTCAAAGGCCCTGGGACAGGAAGTGGCTATTGTGCTTAAGAAACAGTGAAGAGGCTGGCATGGCTGGAATGGAGTGAGAAAGCAAGAAAGTAAAAGGCAATTGAGGGTGGAGGGGTGAGGCAGTGGGACAGATCCAGCAGCGTCCTGAAGGCCACCATAAGGACTCTGGCTTTGACTCTAAGTGAAATGGAGAGCCATTGGAGGGTTTTGTGCAGTGGAATGACATGACCTGGCTTATATTTTCAAAGGACCCCTCTGGCTGCTGTATTGTGAACAGACTAAAGTGTAGAAGTTTGAAGACCAGTGTGAAAACTTACAATAATCAGAAGAGAGAGGATTATGGTTTAGACCAGTGTAACATCATGGTAGAGGTACAAAGTGGTCAGTTTAGGGATGTATTTTAAAAGTAGAGCCTACAGGATTTGGATGTGGGGTGCTCTAATGTTCAGAGGAAGATGGGTAGAAGCGAAGGAATCAACAAGGAGATGGGGAAGATAGTCAGTAAGGGATGAGAAAAAGCAGTAGAGGTAGCATCCCAGAAAACAAGTGAAGAAAGTGTTTCCAGAAGGAACTAGTGATCAATTATATCAAGAGCTGCTGATAAGTTAACCAAGATAAGCCTGAAAACTAACAGTTGGATTTAGCAAATGGAGCCATTGATAATCTTGAGAGGGGCAGTTTTGTTCCAGTGGTTGGAGCAAATACCTGATTGGCGACATGCAGCAGAGAATGGGAGAAGAGGAATTGAAGGCATTGAATCTAGACAACCCTACTAAAGACTGTTTAGCTCTAAAAGGAGCAGAGTAATGGAGAAGTAGGTAGAAAGGTAAGTGGGGTCAAGAAAAGGTTCTTTGAACCCACTGGATAGTCTTATACCTCCTTGTCTTTCTGACGCAACTTTCTCTTACAGTTCACCTGGTGAACTTCCACTTTTCACTTGAAATTTTCCTAATTTAGGTATTGTCTACACTGAGCCTTCTCTCCTGTCTGCACTCATTTATCAAAAAGGACTGACTTATTGTACACCTACAAAGATAGGCACTGGTCATTGAACACATCAATTGAACTATGGATAAGCCTGATAAGATCTCTGCCTTCCTGGAGATTATATTCTGATGGGGAGGAAGACAATATAGAAGTAAACAAATAAAGAAATAAGGTGATTTACAGGTTGTGATAAATGTTGTGCAGGCCACAAACGAGGTGGTGTGATAGATTGTGAGACTTGGTCATGGAAGGCCTCTCTTGGGAGGCAAAACCTGAAAGATAAGGAGAACTTAGTCCCAGGGAGGGCTGGAGGTGTCTTCCAAGTAGAAGAAACTAACTCTAAGAGCAGAGGTGTTAAGGTAAGAAAGGACTGGTTTAGTGGAAGAAGAGAAGGGTTTCAGGTTGGCTGGAGTGGTGTGGGCTGGGGGAAGGTGGTGTGAATGCATAAAGGGGCCCGATTTTGTCAAGCCTAGGAGGCTGTGGCAGGAGTCTGAATTTTTAGCAGGGATTACTGCCATAAAGAATTGGAGAGATGACGATGATGGCAGCAGTGTGGAGGGCAAGAAGTGGACATCTGTTGGATGTAAACAGACTGATGGATTTGATCTGGTGAATAAGAGAAAAGAATCTATTATGGATTGCTTCTTTGGCTTGAGCAACCTGGTGGATGTGACAGCATTATCATTTAGAAGGGAAAGCTCTCTAGAAGAGGGGGCATTTAGGACCCCTTAGTAGGAGAGGAAGTGGGGCTAGGGAGTGGAAAAATGGTATGAAAACAAGAGAGTCCAAAAAGCCTTAACTGCAGAAGGTGTTTCAATAACTTGGTCAACAAGTTCAAATGCTGCTGAGATGGCATGGACTGGGGACGAGAAATCATTAGTGCTTAGCACGTACTTCTCTTTGGCCCTTAGAGAGTTGTCTAGCAATGATTCTTTTCTGTCTTTCTCCTTCATTATTTGACAAGTTGCTAGAGATTTTGGGCTTCCTTTTATACACCTTTATATCCCAGTGTTCCACCAGATGCTTTAGGAATAGTGATGATGGCAAAAGAGTCCCCAATTGAAAAGCAAACTGTCTTGGGAAGGGAAGGCTCCTAGGTGCTATCGGTTCAGACATCAGCTGTCAGGTGCCAGAGGACTACTCCCTAAGAGCCCTACCCTGAATTGGTGTGTAACAGGTTCCACTTGAGTGTCTCACTGGTTGAAAATTATTCTGTCTTCTTGGAGCTAGAAAGGGTGTTCATGATAAGGCAGGGTGGGACCCTGACTCACTGACATACAATTAGCCAGTTTTTGTCTTTGAAGCTGACTGGAAGTGACTCATGGGCTGGGAAAAAACCTTTTGGAAACAAATGAGGGGGAAAAAGGAGGTTAAGTCACTACTGCATTTTATTCTCAGATAAAATCAGATCTGCTGTCCCGTAAATGTTGAATACTGTATATTTCCTCAGCCTCCCTCCAATAAAAACCCAAGGGGAGTTATTAAGCCTGACAATTCACTCATTTTCTCCAAGATTTTTATTAAGTGCAATTTAGAGGGGATAAAGTGTCTTCTTTTTGTTCTCTTTTTCTAGTCACTCAAATAAACCCTAATTATCACTAGGGCAGAAAAAATAGGTTTCTAGCAGTATGCAGCAATGTTTCCCCTTTAAATTAACCAGCTGAAGGCTCCTGTTCCAACAGTCAACAAAGCACTTCCTGCCCTTAAAGCTTCCTTAATTCAATTTTCAGAGCACTTATTGCACACATGTTGTCAGGGGATAAAATGTATAGACCTTCCCTTGGGTATAGTCCAGAACTCAAAGAAGTTACTATATAATTTAGACCAACAAATTGGTTATGTTGGTGTATTAAATAGGACGCTTTTGGTTGCAAGTAACAAAAATGCAAATTAAGTCAAACAACAAGGAAAACTGGTTGTAAAAATACTGGGGTGGTGGAGGGGTGCCACAGGGAGGAATCTGGGGCAGGGGTGACACTACCAGGGCTGCCAACATCAGACCTCTTCTGATCTCTCATCTTCGCCCTGCAAAGCTGCCCCCCCATCCCATTTTCCATCTTGTGTCCTCTTGTCCATAAGCTGGAAAACATGGTCATGCAGAGATATCCCCAACTTTATAATATCTTGCAGTTTTAGCCCTGAGGAGAGATTGACTTTCTCACTTTCAGTTTCAAAATTCCCCAAGAAGTGTTCTGACTGGAGTAGCATGGGTGAGCTCTTCATTTCGGGACCGGTCTCATGTGGCAAGGGGAGAGGGCTGGGAGCAGGCTGTGAGCATTCCAGCAGTGAAATGATTCTTCTGTGGCTGGGAGTGGGTAGGGAGTTGCAGTCGGCTCCACAAAGCTGGGGGCGGGGGGGGGGGTAGAGGGAAAGGCTGAGCTTAGGAAACAACAGTTGGAGCACTTCTGCAGACTGTTTTCTGAAACAAGCATAGGGGCTCTGGCCTGAAACGTGTAACTTGACAAATGGAAGCAAAAAACTGGAATACATGAAAAAGGTAGTCCCCCGTGAAACGTGGATTTCATTGACTCTTCAGTTATTGAGGGAAATAATGCTACCCCCATTTTACAGATGAGGGATACCGAGAGGTTAGTTGAGGCCAGGTGAGCCCAAAGCCTCGGTGCTGTGTGCACCACTCCATGCTTCCAGAAACACAGCTCCTCAGGCAGGAAACAGCCGATCTCTGAGGAAGAGAAGTTCATCACAGCGGGGGTGGGGCAGAAATTCTGAGCTGGGCCTTGAATTACTGGTAGGATTTCAACAGGCCTTGAAGAGGGAGGAAGGGAGCTCCTCAGGCGGGGAGAACTGTGGGCCCCTAGTCTAAAAGATGCCAACAGCAAAGCGGTGTCAGCAGAGGGAGGGGGCGGCGGGAGCTCTGAAAGAGAGGTCCAGGCCTGGGGGGGGGGGTAGCCACGCCCCAGCTTGGAATTCTTCCCTCCAGAAACCCGGCCTTTAAATACAATTCCATTTAAGGGCAATCCAGCCCTGTTCACACCTTGCCTTGAAGAAGTCATTACCCTGTGGTCAATCTGCAGGGTGAAAAGGAGGGACTACAACTCCACCTGCGGTGCCAGCTCCATAAACGAAGCAAATCATGGCTCACAAAATGTCACCACTGCTGAGGTGCAATTTCAAAGGGGTCTTCTGCAGAAAGACACCGGGAAAACGATTCCCGGATCTGCAAATTCACTGCAGCCCAAGAGGAAGGCTCCGGACCCGCTCTGGTGCAGAGTGGGGGAGGGAGCAGGGAGGCCTCCCCCTTCCTGCCTCTGCTCCCCGCTTTGTAACCCACCTCTGCCACGTGGTAAATGCTTCCGGGGGGCGGGGGACTGCATCAGTTATTTCTGCAGGAGGAGTTTTTGACAAAACGTAAACATCGGGGGAGATGGAGCCTAAGTCTCGCGGAGCCCCGCCTGGGCCCCGCTGCAGCGACCCTGTAGCTGGCCTGGCGCAGTCTGAGCTGGGAGCAGCGCGGCGGCGCTGGGCCGCCCCTCCCCCGCCGAGCCCGAGAGCCCATTTTCGCTTGGCCGGTCGCCGCGCTGCCGGATGGATAGCGCCCCACCCCCCGCTCCTCTGCTCAGTCATTCAGACTTGGAAAGTCAATAACACGCTGACATCATCTGGGGTTTGTGTATTATTACACGGCTACTTTCCAGAGTACCTGGCATTATCTAAGAGAGGAGCACTCCGGCTGCCTAAGTAAGGGCCCGGAACGGAGAGCTGGGGCGCCTCGAGAGGGGCGGCTGCTCTGAGCAAGACCTTTTCTTCTGTGGGGAGCATCTTCAAGGCACCAATTAGAAAGAGATTATGTGCTTTTCCTGCACTAAATGCAGATGCACTTTAGATATCGATATATGCCTCATTCCAGCTTGGGGTACATTTATAAATCACCCTTAAGTGACCTCTGTTTCTACCGAAGATAGCCACTTGGTTTTTTAAGAAGTGTTTTTAGTGATCTTCACAAAGGAAAAAAAAAGGCATTTTAAATGACTGGAAGCCAAGGCCTGATTCTTTTGAGACTCTTAGGTATGTGTGTGCAATTCTCTATTATGTAATCGCCATCACGGGTGATTTGGTCTTCTCTTTTCCCTCCAGAGCTGGACCTGGTGGCCTGGCTGCTGTGTTGTTCTTAAGCCTCATACAGGGCAAACACACACATAAAAACATGTCAGATTTATGGTACAAAACTGCCTTCCCAGCAAATTGCCTTAGAAGAGTGTCTCAGTTTTGCAGGAGAGATATAGTTGAATTTGTTGTTAATTAAAATTCTTTATTTTACTACTCTGGCATTTCCTCTTCCTAGAATGAGTTTTTTAAAATTTTTTGATGTATTTTATATGTTCAGTCTTTCCCTCAGCTGTAATGATACTTAGAATAGCTTAAATAACGAATTTATTATTATAGATTATTGCACTTCTGTGATTTCCATACACATGCATGCACATGCACCCCAGTTAAAACACTCAACATCATACCTTTTCTGTTTTGCCAAACATGCCGTTTCTTTATTTACACACACAGGGCTGATCTCCTTTAAATTCTCTTAGTATCTTAAATTGCAAGAAGAATAACAGCCAGCCCCAAACTGGCTACCTGGAGAATTTTACATGGGAGGGTGAGAGCTCTTCCTCCTGGCCTGATCTTCTCCCTCTATGTCAGGCAGGGAGTGATCACTTACTAATATCAGTCTTTAGAGCTCCCCCGGGGAAGCAAAGGAAAAGGCAACAGTGTAACAATTTTCCTATGTGTACTTGATCATTTCAGGAGAATTTGTAATAGATTATGACTACTTCCCTCCAGATGGTCTGAAGGAAAATCTCACCCACCAGTCTAGCACTTCAGAAATCACCACCCCAGGCCTGCCCGCAATCTCCTGCCCCCAGGCCCAGGAATTCCCCTTCTGAGTTGCAGGCGGCTGAGAAGGTCCAGTACACCATCTCCCCAAGCTGGCTCAGCTGGTGTTTCAGCCCATGGAGCTTGAAGCTGCTGAAGTGGGGAAGGGAAAATGGGAAACTCAACAGCAATCTTGGACTGTTTTACTTTGGGGGTTTCTCTCAGCTCATTAGAGAGGAGCTTGCACACAGGGAGTTTACACCTTTGCTTCACTGAATGAAGAGAATCTTAAATCTCTAAGCACTTCTGTTTTGCAGCTGAGCGACACTCTGACCTTTGCCTAAGCCTTTCCAAGACACAAATGCCCATCCCCAGGTTCGGGCTGGGGCAGAACCTCCAGGACAGGAAGTTGGTTGCCAGGCGTCAGAGCTCAGCCCCCAGAACTAGGTGGCTCATGCCTTTGCCTAACAAGAACGCCTACACTGGTCAGGAAGAGGAGGGAATTCAGTAGGAAGGAGCCTTGCTAGGGAGACAGAGAAGCAGGAATCTGGACCCTGGAGGAGCTCAGTGTTGGGAGAGGTAGATACACAAACCATGGGAGCATGCTCTCCGGCCTGCAGTGAAGGCGCAGGGCCTCCCCTAGTTGGTCCTACTGTGCTGGTGGTGGGAGGAAGAACTCCAGGCTGCCTCTGGCATCAGGACACTCCTCTCAGAGCTGGCCCTGGAGGAACTGCAGTGGCCTAATCCACGTAGGAGCCAATGGCCAGGAGTGACACTGACTTTTCCCCCTCCTCTGGGCAAACCAGCTCACCCTCTGGGCCTTTCCTGCAAATATTTGTCAGCTGGTCAGAATTGGGTGTGTTGTGATCCACTGGCTTGTCTCTTTTCAGGTACCTCTTTGTGGTCAGTGTGACGATTCCATAGAGATTGACATTTAGTTATCAAACCCTAATCTTGAATTAGAAAAGACAGCATTTTCAAATGGGCTCTTTACCCTCATGAAGACCCTGGCCTTGCTTTTAAAGTTATCTATGGCCAAGGACCAGTTTATTATTTTTTTTCTTATGTTTCCAGTCTGGCACTATTTTTGGAGGAAAAAGAAAAGAAATATAAAAACAGATCTACAAAATGTTAGCTCAGTTTTTGTATTATTAGGTTCAGCAAACACAAAATTAGTCTGTCAACCTGCTATGAATGTTGGGGATGCTTGTGCTCAGTGGGGACAGCATCTCATGGTGGACTGTAGCCAGTTCTTGGCCCTGGGGTCCCCTTGGAGCAATACAGAAGCAGAGGTTGAAACTGGAGGTCTAAGGGCTGAATTCAGCTCACATTTGCACCTACTTTGGCCTGGATAATTTTTAAAATTTGATTAAATATCCAGAGATTTCACATAAAAATCTAGCTTTTCCTGAACATTGAGAAGCTTCTGACAGCACAGGCCATGCCGACAATTGGTTGGGTTGGTGCTGAGTAACAGCTACTCCTCCCCCTTTTTTCAAAATGCAATTTTGTTGAGATATACTCACATACCGTATAATCCATCCAAAGTATACAATCATTGGCTCACAGTATCATCACATAGTTGTGCATTCATTGCCACAATTTTCAAACATTTTCATTACTCCAAAATAAAGAAAAAATATAAAAAAGAAAAAAGAACATCCAAACCATCCCATACCCCTTATCACCTCCTGCAATATTTATATATTTTCTGGTCATTATTTTATTGCTCATCTGCCCATACACTGGTTAAAGGGAGTGTCAGTCACCAGGTTTTCACTATCACAGGGTCACAAGATAACAGTTATATAGCTATACAATTATCACCAAGAATCAAGTCTTCTGGATTACTGTTCAACGGATTCAGGTTGGACTTTTAGCTATTCTAATATACTAGAAACTAAACAGGAATATGTATATGTGTAAGTATAACCTCCAGAATGACCTCTCGACTCTATTTGAGATCTCTCAGCCACTGAAGCTTTATTTTCTTTCATTTCGTTTCCCCCTTTTGATCATGACAGCATTCTTGATTCCATGATGCCAGGGCCAGGCCTGTCCCCACAGGTCATGTCCCTCATTGCCAGGGAGACTTATACACCTGAGTCATGTCCCACATGGTGGGCAGGTAGTGAGTTTATTAACAGAGTTGGCTGCTGAAAGAAAGAAGCTGCCCCTTTTTAACAGAGCACACAACCTCCAGGTGGTCACGGTTCCAGCCCCTTCCTCTGATCTTACCTCTAGGCAGATTCACTCGTTTAACTACTTGCTTGGCTCCAAAAGGTGCTTGAATATGTGTACCCCTCCTCAGACATCCTCTTGAAATGGGCTTCTTGGGTATTTTCCTAGCCTTACCACAGTGAAAGACCACTCTGCAAAGGTCAGAGGAACCCGGTGAAGGCAGGGCGGTTCTACGACTGATGATGTGGCGTCCCTACAAAGTGTTTCTGGGAATCCCTGGGTGCCCCAAACACTTTCTGGGTGAGTGACTGTCACTTCAAATTTATAAGGGTTAAAATTTTTAGGTACATACAGATGTTATTTGGATGAATATAAAATTCATTTTCTTATTTAAAAATGTTACGGGATACCTACTAGCTTTTTCTTTTTCTTTTTAAATTTTGAAAAATAATTTCAAACTCATAAGAAAGTTGCAAAAATAATACAAAACCCATAGAGAGAGCGCCAATATACCCCCCAACCACATACCCAGATTTATAGCTTTTAACGTTTTGCCACACTTTTCATCTTCCTTCCTCCCTCCCTCCCTCCCTTCCTTCTTTCCAATCCATCTATCATCTATCAATAATCTAACTACTTATCTATCTGATGTATTTTCTAAACATCTGAGAGTAGGTTGCATACGTCATGTTCATTGAATACTTAATGCTTCCATGTCGTTGAACACTTAATGCTTCCATGTATATTTCCCAAGAACAAAGATATTCATTTATTTAACCTTGTTAAGTGCAGTTATCAAGTTCAAGACCTGTTAGCTTTTTGTTACTTAATTTTTCTTGGTCAATAGGTACAAAAAATAAAACTACTCCTGCCCACCCACCCCCTTATTTTTATTTTAACATTCAGGAGGTTTGCTTCCACATAAAAAGGTTAGGGGACCGCTGTTCTGTAACAGCAGTCATCTTCAGACTGTTTTGTGCATATATGCCTTAAAAGAATCTTGAAAAACCGTGTATGCCCATCTCTGTTTAAAATGACATTTTCAGTTTTGCATCAGATTTTGAAATTGTTGCAAAGGGTAAAAATCCAGTGTATTGCAAAGTTGACAATTTTTTTTTTAAAGCTGTTGCACTATTCTCTTTAATGTATTTGATGGGATCCAATTATCATAGGAATCAGATATCTGCTATCATTCATTTAAAAAAATACATGAACAAGTTCTTTTACACTGGCAGGTTTTATATCTTTTTTTTTCTTTTTGTATTTATATGGCCATCCTTCTCATGATTCAACAAAAATAAATATGAATTTTAATTTTAGTTTAAAAATTCTGTGTGATTATTAGCGCTAAGTGTTAAAATTTTTGTTGGTAATATATATCTCAGTAAGGTGAATATGGTTTTCCTTTCAATTAATTCACGTATCCATGGGTGACTACTACTATATCTGAAACCAGTCTCCATTGATTTTATTTCTAATTTTCTGTTCACACATACACACAGGAAATATCATTATGTAAACAGGTAGATGGGAAAGGAAGGAGATTTTTAGTAGCAATATCATCCCTGAATTCTTTAAACTCCTTCCGTATCATTCGCCAAAGATCTCATGGCTTGCCAAAAATCAAAGGTAATTAGATCTTACTTCAATCTCATGGAAAGCCAAGAATATGAAGCCTCTTAACTAGCAGAAGTATTTATTTCAAATCTTTAAAGTTGTTTGCTTTCTCTGCAGCCATTCTAAGACTTCCAATTATTTCTTCACTAGAGTCCTGGAGGTACTTATGCCCTGGGGCAGCGTGCCC
>PVKY010013268.1:0-11547 GCA_004027775.1 Bradypus variegatus | reverse complement strand
CTTTCCAGGACGTGCAGAGGCCCCGGGGCAGGTGCACCCTGGCGAACACTGAGGGAGGGGCGGGGACAGAGAGCACCTCGGGGAGAGAGAGTTGACCTTCCCTCTCCGAGACATCGGCCCTTTCCCTTCCAGCGCAGGGGAACTGCTCAGCCCTGCACCTAAAGGAGATAAATGGATCTTAAGGGTGAGAACCCCACCCCTTCGAAAATCTCATGTTTGTGAGGCGACTTCCCAGAGGCTCCTTCTTGTCCCTCCGGCTCACCCCTCCCCCTGCTCCTCTCCGGTGAGTCTCAGAAGACTGTGGTCACGTGGGTGAAGGCGGGAGCCGCAGAAGGAAGGCCAGATCCCCAGCAGGGATCCCCTGCTCGTCCCCCAGCCTCGCTCAGCACACTCCACCTCCACCTGCTCTCCTGCCAACCCCAGACCTGCCCAAGGGCTGCCCCTCCCCACCCCCCACCTGGAACACGCTGACTTGCACTCTCCCCTGCTAAGGTGCTCATCTCTCAAGTCTTGGGGCGATGTCACATCCTCGAGGGGCTCCCTGACAGCCACCTAGTTTTGCCGCCATCCCACCATCTTTTTCGCAGCTCCCCTGCTTCGGGATGATGTCACCATCACAATGTGCACACCTGCGCATGCGCCGATTTCTCTCTCCCTGTGGGAGTGCCGGCTCCGAGGGGCAGCTCCCCTCTGCAACCTTAGGGCTGGCACAGAGCCTCATATGTGCTGCTAAGTGACAACTACAGAGTTGTGTCTCCAGAGTCCTTAATTCATTCCTTGAGAACCCGTTATGTACATTTCCTCCTTCCCCGCTTCTCCCCTTCTCTGCAACCTGGATTAGGAATCAGGAGACCTGAGTCTTAGCTGTGTGACTTTGGACGAGTCTCTTAACCTCTCTGGACCTCAGAATCACAGACTTTGGGGACTGGAAGGGAACTTAGAGTCTCCTAGTCAAAACCCTTGCCTGATGTGCGGTACAGCTCTGATATATCCCTGTTCAGCAGCCAGGCAGCCTCTCCTTGCTCACCTCCAGAGATGGGGAGCTCACCGCATGACTCCTGAGGAGGTTAATTCCTGGATGACCCCAGAGTAAGTCAAGACCCCCTGACTGGAAAGAGCTTAGGCATCAGAAGGCCTAGTTCTGATCACTTCTCCCACTCACGGTTCTATGACCTTGGGCAAGCCACTGAATCTGAGCCCCCGTTTCCCCAAGGAAAGTGGGGATAATCATTGCTTCCTCTTAGAGTAGTTTCAAGGATCAAGCAAGATGACACGGTTAAAGCGCTTGGCAGGCAGAAGGCACTGAGACAGTTAAGAGATCTAAACATTAACCCCTTCTAGGGTTAAAGAGGGATTGCTAAGTTGGTTCTCAGAACCGAGATCTGTTATGGAGTTGATAGATAGATAGATAGATAGATAGATAGATAGATGATAGATAGACAGACGGATAGATAGATAGATAGGCAGGCAGACAGGCAGACAGGCAGATGGATAGATAGATATGGCTGGATGGATAGATAGATAGAGATTTTTTTTTAAATGGCTTCTAGTCCCTGATTACCAAAACAGTACCTTTTCATAAAAGACAATTTGGAAATCCAGAAAAACACAGAAGAAAATGCTTAAAAGTCAGCCCCTGCAAAAAAAAATTATTGAAATGGAGGGAAAGGATGCAAAATGAAAATGGCGTTAGCTTTGTGGGCAGGGGTTCCCATTTCCTCTGGTTCCCCTGGGGTGCTGATGCCGATGGCTGTGCACCCAGCCACCCATGTGGAGACGCTCACGGGGCAGGGTCTTGGGCCTCCAGCCCACTTGGGCACACGGTCCATTGGCTGCCCCTGCATGGGGTTTTCTTTGCTCCCAGAGGGTTTGGTGGTGACCATGTGATTCCAAGACTGTCATAGTGAAGCCCTGGGCTCTGCTCTGCAGCTATTGTTCTCATTTACTCACATATGTCTAATAAAGCCGTAGTTGGCTTTTCAACTTTATGTCAAAAGGATGTTGATTTCTAGTCATTTTCATGCTTATCAAATAGTGAAGGCAAATTCTGCAAAATGATACTGATATAGAACCTTGACACTATTCCTATTCTTTTACTCAGTAAATCCGTTTATAGGAACTTATCAAGAGGAAACCTTTATGGAAAGGCATTTTGCAGGATCATTTATAACAAGCAGGGAATGCTGAGTGAATTATGACTATTATGGAATTATGGACTATTGTGCTTTCAGATGTCAATCAGTGAAGAGAACTTTGTTAAGATGGGAAAGCTATACCGGTAAGTGAAAAATTTCAGGATGCAAAATTATTCATATAGCATGTTTAAACTCTAACAAGATGCATGATATTAAAGTATTTTCAAATACATTTTACAGCCTTAAAAAAGTTCAGCCCAGGATTTTAGGTGAAAAAGCCATGAAACATGAAAATTGCTGCAATATTGTGTATGATCCAATTAGGAAAATTGTATCATGGTACCTAAAGGAAAAAAGACTGGAAGGAAATACCCCAACATGCTAATAGTGGTTATCTCTCAGTTGTGGTATAATGAGTCATTTTTCTTTTTCTTTTTTTTTCCTTTATCTTTACTACAATGAGGCTGAACTTCTATAATCAGAAAAAAGTATTTTTTTAATGCCTAGGCAAACTATACTGTGAAAGTTCAGCAAAATGTAGGTAAGTGCTTGTTTTAGGATGAAATAAGAGGTGCTTTTTTTCCTTCTTTTCCTATTTTTCTAATTTTCATTTGCTTTATTGTAAATGGTATAAAAACTATGTGCATGTGATTTGTACCACACTGAATCAAGCCATTCCCCTTATGGCTCCCCACCACCCCGCCCAACCCCCATTTCCAGATGACTGGCACCCAAACCTACCTGGCTTCTGAGTCAGGGAACGGGGTGCACAGGTAGAACCAGCAGGAAGGCCGGGAGCAGGCCCCACCTTCTGCCACCTTTGTGACTAAGAGGCCATCTCCCCGAGCTCAGGCACCCTGGCCCTGTGGCTCCATCCCCTGCCTAGAGCGGCCCCGGGGTGGGGAGGAGCAGAATGTGCAAGACGGATGTCTATTTCCACACAGGCTGGGAAGCCGCCTCCCCACCTGGAGGCAGAGTCCTGAAAACACCTGGCCAATGAACCCTTATTAAATGTGCAGGCACCTGCCTTCAGCTGTCAATCACGTCACACCTGGACAAACACCGCCAGCTCATCCGGCCATGGCTCCCAGGCCAAGGGAATAAAAAAGCGTTGTGGGAATAATTTAGGGTTGTCAACTCTTATTTTTCCCTACCAAGGGCATTTTATTAAAAACTATAATTTAGAGGCATCACCATTTCTTGAAAGAACATTAAAACATAGGAAGGGCTAATCTTAGAATAGGGAAAATAACAAGAAAGGGTAGTCATCAACTGTATACTGATGTTTCCAAAATTGTTATGTAAAAAACATTTTAAATGTTTGTTTGGGACCAACCCAAATATCCACCGACTGAAGAATGGATAGACAAACTATGCTATACCCATACAATGGTACCTTACTCAGCAACAGAAAGGCATGAAGTTCTGATACGACGTGGACAAAGCTTAAAAACAACATGCTGAGCCCAAGAAGCCAGACACAAAAGGGCACATATCATGGGATTCCATTAATATGAAATGTTCAGAACATGTAAACAGAAAGTAGATTCCTGTTTTCTAGGGGCTGGGGAGATGAGGGAATGGACAGCAACTGCTGACGCGTATGAGATTTCTTTTGGGGATGACAAAGATGCTCTGGGATTAGATAGTGATGATGGTGGCACAACATTATGAATATATTAAAAGCCACTCAAATACATATTGTGGACTTTAAGATGAATTTTATGTGAATTGTATCTCAATTAAAAAAACTAAAACCATCTGTGTGCTCATAACAATGACCTAAAGTTTTGTGTTGGGACCATACTGATGTGGGGTTGCGTTCACTCTGAACCCAGCCCTACTGACCCTGCAATGAACTTGTGCTGCCTTGGATTTTGTAAGTGTTACAAACCCCTTTTCACCAAGGTGCGTCAACTAAAATGGAAACAGGAGAGAAGTCACTATTCCTCTTGTTTCAGTTTGTTAATGCTGCCTTTTTGCAAAACACCAGAGATGAATTGGCTTTTATAAAGAGGGTTTATTTGGTTACACAATTACAGTCTTAAGGCCATAAAGCGTCCAAGGTAACACATCAGCAATCAGGTACCTTCACTGGAGGATGGCCAATGGCATCCGGGAAACCTCTGTTAGCTGGGAAGACACGTGGCTGGCGTCTGCTCCAGAGTTCTAGTTTCAAAATGGCTTTCTCCAAAATGCCAGTGTCAGCTTCCAATGGCTGTCTTCAAAATGTGTCTTTCAGCTGTAGCTCTTCCAAAATGTCACTCTTAGTTGCTCTTTTTAAAGTGCTCCAGTGATTTAATAAAGACCCACCCTGAATGGGTGGGGAAACACCTCCGTGGAAATTATCCAACCAAAGGTCTCACCCAGTTCATTGAGTCACATCTCCATGGACACACTCAATCAATGATTCCAACCTAATCAACACTAATACATCTGCCCCCACAAAACTGCATCAAAGCATATGGCTTTTTCTGGGGGACATAATATATACAAACCGGCACAGCTCTCCAGGCAGAATTTTCCATCTGAGCTAAGAGAAATGAAAAAACAACAGCCCTGGGTGCAGGACAGTGTCCTGTCTTCCTTCTCTTGGCCATGGAGGGTGGTGAGAAGTGGTTGCAGGTGTCCTGACTCACATGCTGTGGGGACACGACCCCTGTGTTGCACAACTCCGGAGGGCGCTGTCCATGGAGAAGACAAAAGGAAAACAGTGTGAGTGGTGCTCTGGAGACGTGTTACATGGTGGGCTGGGTGGAGAGTGGGGCAAACGGACCGGTGCTGGCCCCGACCGCAGCTGGGATCCCGTCACGTTCTATCCCACCTATTTCTTCCAAATGCAACAGGCCCTTCTTGCTCTCCCACGTCCATTTACATCCGCTGAGTGTCCTAGAAAACCCAGACCCAACTCCAAGACCCCTCAGAACAATCCAGATTTCACTGGAGAGTTTACGGGGACTGGAGATGGAGAGGAACTTAACTCACACAAATGAAGACTCCCTATGAACACCTTCCAGAAGCTTCCCTTGTTCCTTCAAGAGACCACTTCTCTCAGCTGCCACCTCCCACTGCCCCTCTGACCCCTTCAGCCTCTCCCTGAGGCCCGTGTCCCACACTCTCCTTAGTCCATGCCTCCATCTGACTGGTTGTTGCTGGTTTCTAGGAGAGCAATTGACTTCTGTGTAATTGACCTTGTAACCTGTGGCCTTGCTATACTCGCTTTTCGTTCCGTGGAGAATTTTTGCCAATTCTTTCGGGACTCTTACATAGGGCAATCGTGTCATCTGTGAGTAGAGACAGTTTTATTTCTTCCTTTCCAATCTGTATATCTTTTATTTCCTTTTCTTGGGCTTCTAGTACCGTGTTGAATAGGCGTGTCCTTCTCCCTGATTTTCTGGAGGAATCTGTCCAGTTTCTCACCATTGAGAATGATGTTAGCTGTAGAATTTTTTTGTAGATTCTCTTTAGCGTGTTGAGGAAGTTCCCCTGTACTCCTGGTTTGCTGAGAGCTTTTACCATGAATGGGTGCTGGATTTTGTCAAATGCTTTTTCTCTATTGATACGATCACACTATTTTCTTTCTGTTGATGTGGTGGATTACGTTGAGTATTTTCAAATGCAGAGCCAGGCTTGTATAATCCCACTTGGTGCATAATTCTTCTTATGCATTGTTGGTTCGATTTGCTAACATTTTGTTAGGGTTTTTGCCTCCATGTTCTAGAGATGCTAGTCTGCGGTTTTCCTTTCTTGTAATGTCTTTATCTTATCTCTTTTTGGTGTTAGGGAAATGCTGGCCCCATGGAGGGAGTTGGGAAGTGTTCCTTTCGCTTCTAGTTTCTGGAAGAGATTGTTGGGAAGTGGTATCATATTTTCCTTAAATGTTGGCTGGAACTCACTGGTAAAACCATCTGAACCTAGTGATTCCATTTTTGGAAGATTATTAACTACTGATTCCCTTTCTTGAATAGCTATTGGCCTGCGCAGATGATCCATTTCTCCTTGTGTGAGTTTTGATAGTTTGTGTCTTTTGGAGGATTGGTCCATTTCATCTAAATTGTCAAACTTGTGAGCATAGGTGGCTCACGATATTCCTTTGTTAGCCTTTTAACGACCCCGGGATCAGTACTGGTGACCTCTCTATCATTTCCAATATCTTTGTATCTTCTCTCTTTTACCGATTTTATTGCTCTTTTCAGAGGACCAGCCTTCTGTTTCATCGATTTTTCTCTGTTGCTTTCCTGTTCTTGAGTTTACTGATTTCTGCCCTAATGTTTGTCATTTCTTTTCACCTGTTGGCATTGAGCTTGAATTGCTTTCCATGCTCTGGTTTCCTGAGGATGGTGCCTGGGTTGATCGTGTGTCCTTCCTGGCAAAACTGATGTCCAGCCCTTGGTCAGAGCCACCTGCAGTCCAGGGCCAGGCTGGGAGTCAGAGGTCACCAAGTCCCAGCCCAGCAGAGACAGACGGGGGAAGGACGGGTGCCCCGCTGGCAGGCTCGTCCTCTCGGTCATGATCGTCGCCTGCCCCTGGCCCTTCTGGGCTGACCTGAACGTGGTCACAGAGGGGCAGATGCTGGCTACAAGGAGTCACCTGGGCCCACTGGGGTGGGGGTGGGGTGAGGCCTGAGGGAAGGGGTGGGCACTGGTATTGGCTGCCCCCCCAATAATCTGAAGGGTGCCTTCAGCATGGGTGATGGGCACTATGCCTTGAAGTCATCTGAGATTCTGCCCTGTGAAGCCCCCTCTGTCCTTGTTCATCCTGCTCTGCTCACAATGCCAGGTAGGAGTGGATTTTGGGGTGCAGTGTGAATCAGAGGTGGAGTGCCATGCCAGGGGCAATGGGGGCCAGCAGGGTAGCACAGAGGCAGGGGCACCCGTGGATGTATAAACCCACAGGCAACAGATATGGGGGCTCTCCAGGGGGTGGGGTCCCAGCTGCTGTCTGGGTTAGGGAGAGAACGGGGGTGGGGAGGGGTGAGGGTGGGGTAGGATCAGCTCTGAAGCAAGGACTAAGTGAAGCTCCTGTGGGGAACCTGCCCTGGAGAAGCATCGGAATGTTCCAGAACCCACCAAGTGCTTCAGGGGCATTGTACCCACAGGGGCTGCAGGGAACTGCAGCCTTGAGGGACAGGGATCCCCAACGGGGGCCTCTGGGCCTGTCGTGTTCTCCCTCTCGAGCAGCCTGGGAGCCCCTGGGTTATGCTAACTGTGCATGCGTGTGGGTGAGTGAGCGTGGGCACACGTGCAGGGGTAACTCTCAGCACACCTGCTCCTCTCCTCCTAACTGTGCGTGAGCCTGTGTGCAGGTGTGAGAACATGGCAGGGTGCGAAGACGTTGAGTCATTGTCAGTGACTGGGGGTGTGTGTGTGTGCAAAAACGGTTGTGTGTGCCCGTGCATGTGTGTTCACTCAAGAGTGAGACGGAGTCTGTTACTTGATCTCCGTGCCGCAGGGAGGGGCGGCTTGTTGGTGGGCCGCAGAGGCCTTCCCACACCCACTCTCCAGCTCCTGCTCTGTGTGCCCCCACGAGCCCCAGCTCCCACGGCTGGGCCAGGCAGCTCTGTCCCTCCCGAGACCTCCTCCCTGGCCCCCTCCCCACAGCCTCTCCCGTCCACCGGTCCTGCTGGCCTCCGGTTGCCCTGTGTCCGTCTCTGGGTCCGTGTCCCCCTCTCTCCATCCTCCTGCACCCCACTAGGGAAGGACCAGGTCTTTCTGCCCAACAGCCCCTGCCCCCGGGCCTGTGGCCTCCCCTGTCTGGCTCCCGTGTGGGTCCCCAGGGACTCTGGGAAGCCTCCCCTCCCATCTCTGACATGGCTCATTGTCACCCATTTTACGGGGGCCTTAATGGGTGCCTGCTGGGACAGACGTCATAATTAAAGAGGCTGCCAGGAGCCGGCACGGCTGGCACCAGGTGTGGCCCCTGGAGCGGGAGCCTTGGATCCCCACGGGGCCTCCCCACAGGGCCTGGAAGGCTACAGAGAGCCAGGCGCCCCAAATAGCAGGCCCACAAGGCCCCCTCCCTCACAGGCCGAGACGGGGAGTCTATTTCACAGATGGAAAAACCAAGGCTGCTGAGCAGGGGCCTGTGCCGCCCAGTCCTCCCTCCACTGCTCCCCTCCAGGGTCCAGCTGGAGGAGCCCCGCTCAGGTCCTGGGTGGGAAGGAGAGCTTGGGAGAGGTGGGACAGCCACAGGCCCAGGTCCCCAAGCCTTCCTGATGCCTCCGTCGCCACCCTAAGCAGCTCAACTAAGTAATTTCCCCCAGTCAAGTTCTCTCCCTGAGAATTCTGGAGCCTGATAATAACGTACTCTCCATCTCATTCATTCATTTGTTCACTCATGAGCTCTGTCAACTGAGAAATAACAAATTGAGCTGCAAGGCCACAGAGCTGGCTATTTGGGGTCTCAGAATTGCAATTCCGGGAGCATAGATGCAGGTAGCAGCCCAAACCATGTCCCACCTTGGCATTTCCAGGCAACAGTTCTTAAAGAGGCTTAGACATGCTGTTTATGGTTGTTGCTCTAATTGCCCTTCGGCTTAGGGAGTTACCAAATTCTTTACCACGTGGCTTGTTTGTGGTGTCCGGGTGCCCTCAGGGCTTTGAGGCGCATTGGTGCTTGAAGCTCTGCACACTCAGTTTGTGACCTCCGGCTGACATTTGCCTAAGAGTTGCCTCCAGAATGACCTCCCGACTCCGTTTGAAATCTCTCAGCCACAGTAACTCTGTTTTATTTCTTTTTTGAGATCCTTCCAGACTCACTCACCGGGCACCTGTGATGCCCCAGGTGGGTGCCAGACACTCAGGGGTCAAAACGAATCCAGACTGGAGGGGCAGCACCAGGTCAGGAGCTGACGGCTGTGGGGGGCCCTGGAGGCCGCCTCCTCGGGAAGCCCTGCCGGACTACTCCGGCCCTCCCCCAGACGCTGGCCCTCAGCCTCCCTCAGGGTCCTGTCTTAGAGGAAAGTGCCTGCTGTGGTGGTCTGCGTCCATCCCCAGTGGCTGTGGGCTCAGGGGGCTCAGTGCCTTGGGTGGGGTCTGCCCACAGCAGGAGCCAGAACCGTCATCTGTGAAGGGGATGAGGCTCCCTGTGGTGAAACGCCTTGTGAACGGTGAGAGTTCGTATACCGGCGGTTGCTTATGAGCACGAGTGCTTCAGGCCGGCTGGGGGTGAGTCAGGGACACGGAGGGCGTCTGGGGGCCGGGGCAGAGGAGGACATGGCCTCTGGCTTTGGAGCTGACCCAGACAGGCCCTGACCCCGGCTGTCTTGGCCTTTCCCATGGCGGGGCCCAGAGACACACCCTCCCAGACATTTACGGACAGGAATCCGAGGTTCAGGGAAGTGATGTGCCCAGATCCGCAGCCACCCAGAAGCAGAGCTGGGCCTCAGATCCAGGCTTCCTGGTCCCATCACTGAACAGAGCAGTCTTCTGGCAATTGATCCTGGTCATAAGAGGATAATGTGATAACAGTCCCTTGCAGATGGTAAATGACCTTCTCAAACATTATCTCATTGGATGACAGCTCTGCGAGGTGGGCATTCCCATTCTCCTTTGCTGATGGGGAAACTGAGGCTCAAGGAGGCCAGGTCCCACCTTGAGCCATGTGGCAGGTCCAGCCCACACGAGGCCGGCCTGTTCCTGGGTGAGCTGGGTCAGGACAGCTGGGCAGGGATGGGGCTGCTAGCTCACACTGTGGGCCACGAGGCAGGCCTCGAGCTCCCCCCAGCCGGGCCGCCCCAGAGAGCCATGGCTGGCTTGCAAACTTGCTATGTGGCCCAGACATCTGGGTGGGAGTGACAGCGCCAGGGAGGCCACCAGCCCAGCCCAGTCAGCTCACTTCTGCTCGCTGCCTCGTTCCCCTCGGCCTGAGCTTTGTGTCCAGCAGAGCTCGCTGTGCCATGCCTGGGGTCCCTGCTGCTCCAACCTGCTTTCCTCGGTCAGGCTCAGACCTGGGTGTCCTGCCCATGCTGAGGTGGCCCGGGAGTCAGAGCAGAGTCTGCTGCCCCCCCCACGCCCCCTTTGTACACACGGCTGAGAAGAAGCCCTTCCCTTCTCTCATCTCAGCCTGTCCAACTCCAACCCACCTGGCAATCCTGCCCCCACAGCACTCCCTCCAGGAAGCTTCTAGACTCCCCACCACTCTGTCATAAGGTTAGCCATCTCTCGTCCTTCTCACGCTACACTGACCTACATCAGAGGCCCCCAGCCCCATCCAGAAGACTCAACTTCCTCTTTTCCGAGGTGAGGGGGTATTTTAAACCAGAGCAGATGGGTGCCTGAGGCCCCCAATTCCAAGTCTGTGCCTGACACAGGGAGAGGGTGCTATGGAGAGGTCCAATCAGGGTGCAGGGCTCCATGGCCACCCCCAAGCCTGGGAGGAGGCCTGGGTGCTTCTGCCCAGCCCAGAATCCCCATCTCCTGTAACGGTCTGAGTTCCTCTGCTCTACCTAACAGCACTGCAGACCCCCAGAGAGGCTTGATTTTATCTAACCAGCAAATATTGTGTGTACCCTGGAGCAGGCATGGTTCACTTATTCCTCACAGCAGTCATGCAAGGATGGTACTGCCATTGTCTCTCTTCTACAGACAAGAAAACTGAATACAGAGAGGTTAGGAAATATGCCTGGGGTCACACAGCAAGTGGGTGTCAGAACCAGGATCTGAACTCGGCTTTCTGGTGCCGGAGTGAGTGTTGATCAGGGGGCCACGTGATCAACAAGTGGGACCCACTCCACTGGAAACCAGAACCCGAGAGCCCTGGCCTGGCATCCGATCTCTCCATGACCCAGCCTCCTCCTTGCTGTGTGACCTTAGGCAAGCTGCTTAGCCATTCTGGTACTCAGATGTGTCCATTCTACAGCTGGAAAAGTGGCAACAACCATGCATTTGGAATTTATGGAGTGCCTTCTTGTGCCAGTCCCTGTTTTAGAACCCAGGGACCCAGGTGTGACCAGGACAGGTGATTCCTTCCTTCCCAAAGAGTATGGAGGCACCGTGTCCACCTTCTGATCCCAGCTGGCTCTTTTAAATGCCCCGCTTGGCCCTGCTGATGATGCCTGAATGATAGCGAGGGTTTGGGAAGTGCACACACAGGGAGAGGGTCATGCCAGGTGGAAGCAGAGGTAAGGTGGCTGGGATGGGTGGGGCCCCAGGCCAAGGTGCCCCTGTTCTATGGGCTCTGCTGGAGGCCCTGTCCTCTCTGCACCCTGGGTGGAGCTGGGTGACAAGTGGCAGTGTCAGACGAGAAATCCCTGGGCATGTCCCCGGTGCAGGAATCTCCATCTGACAGCCTCCTCACCAGCTCCCTGGCATGCACCTGTGCCTGCAGGTGAGGCTCACCTGCCTGGCCGGGGCCACCGCTGAAACACCCCAGGCTCCCCTTCCGGAGTCTCAGCTGGTGCTTGGCTGTCTTC
>PVKY010013267.1:0-11103 GCA_004027775.1 Bradypus variegatus | reverse complement strand
GGGAGGAAGCGGGGAGGAGGTGGAAGGGGCTGGGAGGGGCTGGCTGTTAAATCCAGATGTGCTCCTGTTCAGAGAAGACGAATGAGTGAGGGCCATAGAGGGAGAATTATGTGCCTTAGTCTCTCCCTCTGGAAATAGAGACATCACCACATGTCCCTCAGGCCTGCAATAGGAAAATCTTAAAATCTTCCTAAGTGGAAAAAAAAAAGCTTTAAAAGTCACTGACTTAACCTATGAGGCCGTGCAAACATCCCTTTAGCAGCAAAGCCCTGTGAGATGTGGAGCTGCCCATTCTTCCTTTCCAGGGAGTGGGTGACCAGGGACCCCTCCCCTCTGTTGCAGGGCAAGGCCACAGAAGGCACAGCACCCCAGAAAATCTCATGCCCTCCTCCCCGTTGGGTGGGGAGGAAATACAGGGCCACCAGGCCAAAATTTCCATAGCTGGCCTCCACTGAATGTGTGATGAGTGAGTGAGTGAGTGAGTGAGTGAACACATGAACAACTGGGGTGAAGGACTCAGAGCCAGGCCTGGGTCAGGCTGTGCAGGACGGATAGGGTGGGAAACGCCGCCCTGGCTGAGCACTCACTGCCCTGCAGCTGCACCGTGGACTGGAGCCACGTGCATTTTAGCAAAGTGTCACCATAGGGTGGAAAGAAATGGGATTTTCACCCAGAAGAACCAAGTTCCCATCCCAGCTCCTTCTCTTATCCTCAAATGGGTCAATCTCTGTTCCACAGACAAGGAAAACTGAGGTCCACGGATAATCCTAGGCAGCCATGATTCAAACCAAAAACCAAAGGATGCATGTGGTTTGCAAAGAGTGCCTTCCCTGCCTTTCCCTGCCCTGATAAGATCTTTAGGAAGCAGAGATTGTATTTAACTTACTGTGGGTCCCCCCACAATGTGAAGGGCTTGAAAGCCTGGACACTATCTCAGTGATGCCTCAGTAGAGGGAAATGAGCTGCCAGGGTTCTCTCTCCCAATCTACTTGCGTAATGAAGCAGAAACAGGCTCTCAAGTGATGCCCTTTGATACCTAGAAACGATATGTCTTGGTTTGAGCTAAAGAAAAGTGCTCCAGGATAGCACAAAATTGGCCCTTCTCAGGAGAAGGAGGAAGGCAGGGGCCCTTCTCCACAGCACCCGCTCCTCCCTTTCCCTGCGGGGTCCCCACTAATGAGGGGCTGCTCAGCAGAGTCCACACTGTGGTTCTATTGGAAGCACTGGGAAGAAAGCCCTTGGGGGGCTGTTAGGTACCAGGAGCATGGGCACCCCATCATCTCCTTCAGACCTTTTGCTGCCAGTGAGGGTTGGGACCCTACAGCTGCCCCCACCCCCCCACTCCCGTGACCTCAGGGAAGAAGAGGGCCCTATCGAGTGTCCTCTCTGGCTCTGGCATCGGGGAATCTTATTTCCCCATTACTGGAAAAGCAGATCGACACTCCTGATAGCGGGAATCCCTGGGTCTGGGTGTCGCCAGCCGGGAGCTCAGCGGCCCTGCTCTGCCATCTGAGTGAGCTGCCCCATGCTTTACAGTCACGAGGGAAGGACGCCGCGAAGGCTGAACGCTCAGCCAGGGCCAGGCTGCCCACTCCCGGTGCCGTGTGTCCCTGGAGAAGAAGGGGGTAGATTTCCCTCAGCCACGACGTGCTCAGAGCAGTGGCTCAGGGCAACTCCTGATGGGTTCATAGATCTAGGGTGGATCAGAACTATTATGGCAAAATTAGTCATTAAAAGAAATGGAACAAAATAGAGGCACTATGGCTGAGAGATTTCAAATGTAGTCAGAGGTTATTCTAGAGGTGACTCTAATGCAGGTTTCACCCAGACATCACAAACTGCCACAGGGATGCAAAGCCTCAAGCAATGACGTTCCTCAAAACCCTGAAGACATTGGACCACAAGTCAAGTAACAAACCACAAGTCGAGTAACTCAGTAGACTCTCTAACCTGAGGGACAATTGGAGCACCCCAAATATCCACCAACCACAACTTGTCTAATCTTCTTCTTTTCCTTTCAAAACCCTTGCCTAGAAATGCCAAGGTGGGACAGGATTTGAGCTGCTCCCCAAATTGCAACTCTAAGACCCCAAATAGATACCTTTGTTGCCATGAAGCTTAGTTTGCTATTTCTCAGCTGACATAGTAAACATGTATTTCCCATTTCCCATGGATCTGGCGCTCTGGTGATAGCTTTATAAGCAGGCTGTCATTTCATTTCCACCACCACCCTGTGAGATGGTGATGTTATTTTAGCTCTGAGGCTCCAAGAGGTCACTTGACTGGCCCAAGGTCACACAGACAGTG
This sequence comes from Bradypus variegatus, assembly GCA_004027775.1. NCBI lineage: Eukaryota > Metazoa > Chordata > Mammalia > Pilosa > Bradypodidae > Bradypus > Bradypus variegatus. The sequence continues at coordinate 8,796 of PVKY010013267.1, read as the reverse complement.
AGCAGCGCTGCTCAGATTCAAGACCTGATCAAGCTCCTAGCCACACCACAGATTCCCAAAGTGACCCATCCTAGGAGTGACGTCCTGCCAAGCTGACTAGGTCACCTCTCGGGGTTGCCCTGGGCTAAGGTGTCTATACAAACAAAACCACCCTACCACAAAGGAGAGCTAAGGTGTTAAGGAACACCAAGGCCTGGGGAGCAGGTGGGAGGTTAAGAAACCTGCATTCCCTGTTCTGTGCCTGCATACTCCCACACTTGGCTTGGAGGGTCTTCCCCACTGGGAAGTGGTCCTCAGAGTCTGTGGGAAAAGGCACCCACTAGAAATGTACAGTGTGCAACCTGCCCAACTGTACCTGGAGGCCCTGCATGGGAATACCCTTCAAAAGCCCAACTCTAATCCCACATCTGCTATGAAGCCAGACATAGGGAAGGCAGCCATGGTACATAAAGGATGAGGCTAGGAGTTACTGACACTGGGTGTAGCTTTGGCTCTGCCACACACAAGCTGGGTGACCCTAGACAAGTTATTTAACCATTCTGAGCCTCAATTTCCTCTCCAGAAAATAACGGAATGGGTATAGATGAGTCTAAAGTTCCTGCTGCTTCTAAAATTCTAGACCCATCTCTTTTGGTCTCAACATTATCTTCTGCAGCACTATTATTTTAAAAAATCTCTATTTTCTCTATAGTGTTCCTCTAAACATCATGAACTTCTTGAAGGCAGGGGCTCTCTAGACCCTCAAACCACACTTACTGATTTTGATGCACATAGCCCCTGCTCACAGAGGACCTTGTGTTGGACGTATTTCCCACGAGCTGAGAGTCTGCAGTTTGCTGTACCACACAAACAGACCAAAATTGTAGGACTCCAAGAGAAACAGGGAGGAAGGAAATCAACTTCAGCTCCTAAAAATCTGCATTGTGTTTGCCTAAGTGTAAACAAAGAATCATCTAAGTCAGAGCCCCTTGCTAATTCTCACTTTTGTAACATAATCTGTAAGAAAGAATTGCATGATAAAGCTAACGAGCATATTCTATGAAAAGCACATTGTCCCAGGTTTTTGCAGTTTATTGTTGTGGCTGAAGTAGAGCAAGTATGATGAACCAGGTCACTTAATCAGATTACATTTCAGTTGAAAAAAAATGTGAAAGGAAAACATACAAATGGTTGGCCTGTTGAAATGGCCTGATAGCAGCCAGGTAAGTAGGAAACAGGTAGATACCATCAGCTCTAGAAGCCATTGTCTTGACATTAATGGAAACACTATGGAAGATAAATAGACTCTAGGGCTTTAAAAGTTATTTTAAATTCCACATGTATACATAAGCAAAAAACAAGGTAGGTCCTAAAATAATTAAAGCCATCAATATGTACCACTCGGGTTTGAAGGACCCAACATATCTTACTCATAAAAAATGAAATAATGTGTGCAATTTGCTTTCTTTGCCGTCTGCTCTTTGAATTGCAGGGTATTGTTAAAAAGTTAATTTAACACCAGATACAATCATTAGAACTATATAATGCTGAGTCTTTGCCAAAGCATTAAAAAATGGATTTTTCTTTCTTTTCTTATTTGCTGTAATTTTTTTTTACTTTATAAACTAAAAGTAACTAAAAGCTGGCTTGTACTCTTTTAAAGGAAAAGAATATTAAGGAGGTAGGGAGGGAGCAAAGTTAATAAAATTGAGTATAAAACACAATTCCCTACAGAACGCTATGGTGAGGAGCTCAGCTGTTTCTCCCACTCACGCTGAAAGCTCTTCTTAGAAGTTCTATTTGAAGAGCTTGGGGGAAAGCTAGAAAGAGTCGTACAACCATGCAAGGGAAAATCTATATTAACCAATCAGTCAGTAAATTCACCAACTTTTCCCAAAGATCCAGGAAAGCCTACTGTGAAATTAACCATTTCACACTCTTTAAAAGCTTGGCCAAGCAACTCAACTGCTATTTTCCTTGCTTGGTAGCTGCCTCGCATCCTGAAGGGGGAAAACATAGCTAGAAAACCTTACTATCCTGAGCAGGTAACTCCATTTTCTTCTTGGAAGAAAAAAAAAAATGCTTTCATTTGTTTTCCTCTTGAAAATCCCATGAGTTGAGATTGCAGTCCCCACTGGGGAAAGAAGTTCAAGGTCGCTTTCTGATAGCGGCCCCTGAGGTCAGGCTCTGCTGATTTTGGACAGGAGCTCCATGTTGGGGTGCAGGGAACCACATCAGCTTCACATGAACTGGGGGTACTCCAAGTATTCTGAAATTTGCTGACAAAGTACGTGTTCACCCCTCATTACCATTTGCAATTGACTTCAAACTTAATTCCAACTCAGTTCCATTTTCTCTTTTCTCAACCATCCTAAAATTTTAGGGTTTAGTGGTGGTTTGTACCCTAGGAAAACATGTTCTTAAATTTAATCCATTCCTGTCCTGTGTGTGGGAACCCATTGTAAGTAAGATCTGTGATGAGGTTACTCAGTTAAGGTGTGATCTACCTCATATAGGGTGGAGCTTACTCTTCTCACTGGAGTCCTTTATAAATGGAATGAATACGGGGTGGGGGGGGGAACACCATGGAAGGAAGATGCTGAAAGCAACAAAACCCAGAAGAGAAGGTAGAGACTGGCAGACACGGCCTGTGCGTTGCCATGTGGCAGAGGAGCCCAGGATACCTGGCAGCCAACCTTCAGGAAGAAAGCATCACCTTGATCTGGACATTTCACGGCCTCAAAACTGTAAGCCAATAAGTTCCCATTGTTTAAGCCAACCCATTTCATGGCATTCCCTTTCGGCAACCTAGGATACTAAACAGGCTCCTTCTCAGTTTCTTTATTTCCTTGATGCAAAACGACAGGAATAGCATCCACATTCCAAGTGGCAACACCACCTGGGTTTGCCCAAAAGTAGAACAAATCCTCCAAGGAACACACAAATGGCTAGACTTGTACCAGTTACCTACTGACTAGCACACCTTCCCATTAGTGAGCTTGCAAGAGCCCCAAGGCAAGGACCAGCTCTTTGTATCTGGCCCCTTCTTTATTTCCCCCCTTCTCCTTCCCTGTCCTGCCTTTAGTTCTTTCACATAATTTCCTGAGTGTCTATTACATGGCTACAAAATAACTGGATGCTGAGCATGAGGAGTGTGCTCCAATCTCTTTTGGCATGCCCCCCCCCATGATTTACTGCAGGGCTGCCTTCACCACCCCCTCCTTTCCTGCCATTATGCTTGAAGTAATCATCTTTTTTTTGTTGTTCAAAGTTATTACTGCACAGAATAAGTTTTCAAAACTCATGCATATACACTCTTTCCTATAGAAAATTTAGAAAGTTGTCAAGTAACCCAAGTTTCATGAATGGATGAATAGATAAGTAACATGTGGACTATGCACAGCATGGAATATTATTCAGCCATAAAATAGAATGACTTCCTGATACATACTACAACATGAATGAACCTTGAAGACATCATGTGAATGAAATAAGCTAGACACAAGAGGAAAAATATTGTATGAGCTCACTTACATGAAATAACTAAAATATGCAAACATATAGAGACAAAGTTAGAGTGGGGGTTACCAGGGGTAGAGGTGGGACAGGGAAAATTTGGAGTAATGATGGGTGCAGGGTTTCTATTTAGGGTAATGGGAAAGTTCTGGTAATGGATGGTGGTGAGGGTACTGCAACATTGGGAATGTGACTGATTTCACTGAATGGTATGTTTAGGAATGTTTGAGACGGAAAAGTTTACAATGTATATTTCTTTCTACAATTAAAAAATAAATAGGAATAATTAAAGAGACAATGACAATTAAACACAATACATGATCCTGGACTGGATCTAATAATGGAGGAGAAAATGACTCAAAGAACATTACCGGTACATATGAAAAAATTGAAATATAGACTGAAGCTTTATGTCAGTGTTAAATATCTTGAACTTGATAACTGCCTTAAGGTGATTTCATAAGTGGACATCCTTGTTCTTAGGAAATGTACATGGAAGAAGTAAATGGTCAATGAACATGTTGTATATAACCTACTTCAAATGTTTAGAGGATAGATAGATAAATAGATAGATGATAGACAGGTAGATAGATACGTAGATAGACAATGGCAAATATGGCAAAATGTTAAAAGCTGGTAGATCTGGGTATCTGCTTATGGGGTGTTGTAGTTCTCTGTGTGGGTTTTGTGTTATTTTGGTAACTGTACTATGTTAGAAATTATTTCAAAATAAAAAGTAAAAAAAAAACCAAAAACAAAAACAAAGATGTCAAATAAAAGAGTCCCAGATCCTGTTCCTGGTGGCCCCGTGGTTTCTTCTGGACCCCAGCAGGCTGATGGGAGGTGGCTGCCCGAGGGCACCCCGTCACAGGGCAGTGGGGCTGAGATGCAGCCGGCTCTCTCTCTCTGCAGTCCCAGGCACCCTCCTGAGGCAGGTTCCTTCCACCTAAGAAGGGCCGCCTTGTAGAAATTCACACAGAGATCCTGTGAGGGGCCAGAGGACCCCTTCTGCATGGTGATTTCATTTGTTTAAAGTGGAGTCAAACCCAGCTGAAGGTTTTTGTAAAGATTATAGAACTGATTTCCTCATTATCCACAAGCTCATTCACCCCAGCAGAGAACGTAATTGATGAGCTAGGACTAATCTCTTCTTTCGCCCAGCAGGCATACTTCTTTAATTGCTCATTAACTGTCCCATACACAACTCAAAACTGTGGAGCTGTCATCGGAAAGGTAACACTCTGGGCTTCGGGCCCAGTTGCCAGCATCAAAATCTCTTACCCGGGCATCGGAGAATTTATAAAGTGGCTGGAGTCTCGTGGAGTCTCATTGATTCACTTAAGTCCTGAGAGCCCACAGGGCTGGATTAAGATGGATCTTAGCTCTGGAGTTGCTAAGAATAGAAGGAAGAGGGTGATACGAAAAGGCCCAGGAAAACAGGAAGTGGGAGGAAGCCCAGGGGGAAAGCCAGGTGTCCATGACTCAATCCGTGAGATAAAGAGAACTAGAAACAGGCAATAACTACATCTCAGAAGCTGGGGCTTCTGCTTCAGTTTGCACAGGAGTGAGTTCTATTTGTCACCTTGGGCACCTTGAGTCTCTAAATGCCCTTCTCGAGGGGCAGCCATTCTTCTCAGTTCCAGGACACGCCTTCTGTCCTCTCTGCCCGATGCTTTTAATGGGGACATGGCTGTCCTGGAAACTGTGTCAGGACTGACCTGTGGGACATTAGCTAATCCCCAACATTCCACAAATATTTACTGAACACTTACTGCATACCAGCACATTCTATGCCTTCCACAATGATGCAGAGCGAATATTGCTGCTTCTATTTCACAAATGCGATAACTACAGCCCAGAGGCAGTGCTGTCTCTATCTGAAGTCAGGGTGCCAGGCAGTGGCTGACTTGGGATGCTGCTGGGGTTTGAATCCTGTCCCCCATAAAGACATGTTCAAGTCTTAATCTGCATTCCTGTGGGTGTGAACCCATTTGCTCACAGATCTTTGAAGATGTTCTGGTTAGTTAAGGCATAGACTCCTTTGTGAACAGGATCTTCGAAGATTCTATTTAGATGAGGCCAAATTGAACCAGATTGGACCTTAGTCCATCATACTGGAGAGGAAATTCAGACATAGTCAACAGAGAAAGTCACAGGAGCCCAAGGAGGCAGATTGCCATGTGACAGATACAGAGATACAAGTCAAGGAAACCCAAAGATGGCAACAGGAGAGCACCAGAATGCTACAGATTTCAGGGAGAAAGCATGACCTGTCAAGACTTTGATGTCGGATTTCCAGCCTCCAAACCATGAGACATTAAATTCCCATTGCTTAAGCCAACCCGTTGTGTGATCATAGCAGCCCCCACCCCCATCAAGTCTGACGCCACAAACCTTTGCTCTTTCCGTTGAGTTGGGCCACCCCATACCATCCCAATTGTCAGCAGCAACCAAGAGCCCGCAGAGACAGCCGAGCTGAGTGGGGCCCTTCAGACAGGGATTGGAGAACTTCAGAAGGGCCAAGGGAGACTGGCCATACCTACATTCATCCTGACTCCAGACTCTGCAACCCTCAAGAACAGGCTCATTGTCAGGAGCAAAGCCTGATGACAGCCAAGAGGAGCTTTGCTTCTGGTCACGGCCTGAGTTTTTAAGATGATTTTTAAATCATGAACCATGTTAGTTCTGCCTGAAGCCCTGAAGTGTCTGCTGTTATGAAGGATGAAAGTATGTTTTCCTTCATTTCAGGATGAGAGAGGAAATTCGAGATTCCTAGAATGAATTCTTACGTGATCCATTGTGGAACTCATCATAGATGATGATGGTTACCTGGCTGTGAACTCTTCCATCTTCCATCTTTATGAGGCAATGGTCTGGTTTTCAAGCCAGGCTCTTCACCACCCAGGATGTGCATGGGCCCTGCACATCACAGACACCGGACTCTGATGTCTGTGCAGGACATTCCAGAATGTCCATGCCGTTCTGGAACTCATGTTCTAGTAATTCACACACATTTGGTCTCAGCCTTCTAAGTGATGAAACTGCTTGGCATTGACCAACTACAGTTCATCATCCTCTTTCAAAGGGTCCCCAAACACCAAGCCAATGCCAGCTAACTGCATCAAATCAAGCCCCAGAATGCTCGTTTAGACCACTCCATCCTAGAAGCAATTTGATCTCTACTTGGTAGTAATAGTACTCACGTGTCATGCCCATTTGAAAATCAGATCTGTTGCCAGCATGAACTCTCTCCAGTCCCCTGTGGGCAGGGCAGTGCGGTCTGACTTCCAGGCAGGTGAAAGTCCCTGCTCATGTCCCTGCTGTGCTTCAAAGGGGTGCCAGGACGGCCCATCTCTACCCACTTCCTTGGATGTGCACGCTCTTCCACTGCTGTTCTTCCAGTGCCTGCCCACTGCACTTTTCCCCATTAGCAACTCTTGTCTTCCTGCATCCGAGTCTGTGAGTAAATGCTTTTAAATTCACTAAAATCTAAGAGGAAGTGGATGAGTCAGAACCAGGGGTCTTTCGGGAGCAGGACGAGCAGGGCAGGGTGTGAGGGCATGAGGGTGAGAAGAGCTGTCCCTGGCTGGAGGAGGCAGGAAGTAAGCAGAGAAGGCAATAGATGGGGTTGTGTGGGGTCCCCAGCCTCAGAGGCAGCCCACTGAGGCAGCACATGGTGGAGCTGGAGGGCAGAAACATCACCCATGATGTGGTGAGGAGCAGGGACACTGGTGGAAGACACCCTGAAGTAACTAGGGACTTGCAGGGAATGGTGGCTGGTTCTAGGCACGGGGAGCCTACTGTCCACCCCACCAAGGAAGCTGGGTCAGGCTGGAGAACTTTGGAGGAGGAAGTTTGGGGAGTTGGGTGGGGTTCCTCAGAGAGGCACTGAGTAGCTCCCTTATCCCACTCACCAGCCCTGGCTGGTGAGGTGCAGGGAGATGAATCTCAGGACCTTCCTTTCTTCAAAACAAAATCAATTATAGCTATCAAATTCTTACTTCAAAAAAAAGATTAGTGGGAAACTCTGGCTGCATTTGCCTTTCTTAATTCATAGAGTTTCCATGTTGATGATTTTGTTCCTGGGCTTGTCTGTGTTGCTGCAGGGGGCAGATGGGTATTGAGTAGGAGAGCAAAGTTTATTTTTCCAGGTAGGTAGGTAGGTAGGTAATTCCTTCTAGTGGGCTCCGCTGCCCCTGCCTTCTGAGGAGAGAGAATGATTGTCCTGCACCTTTGCCCACCAGTAGACAAATACCATATGTGTCCAATGGTCCCCTTTTAGTTCATCAGCAAAGTATGAAATTATCTTAAAATGACGTATCATTCAATATTCGAATGAGAATGAATCTGGCAAGGAAAATTACATGATGCTAATTATTCTTTGTGCATATAAATCAGCTGTGAAATCATTTGACATGCCCGTGTGTTTGGGTTCTTTATTGGCAGTGCAGATTAATTATCAACAAACCTCAGAGAGCCACAATGAGTGAAAACTCTCATTATTCCATAAGAGCACAGCTTTGTGCTTTGAAGTAAGGGTGGTCCCTGACAAGCAAAGCACGTGGCTGACCTCAGGGCCACCACTGAGCACACCTCAGAAAGGTGCGTGATGGTTATCCAGCTGTCAAATCATCACAATCACATCTGGAGAGCAGTAGATACAAGGACGTGATTAAGTAGAGAGAGAGAAAGAAACTCAGCCATATGTAATTGCAGATATTGTAAATGGAGAGCAGGAAGAGACACAGAGTAAGAAGCTACTTCTTATAATGGCATTCAAAGTGTAGTTGTCAAGTCACATGTGACCCCTTCACATTTAACTTTTGCCATTCAAAATTAGACCGCAGCAACGAAATAGAGAATTCCATGGTGTAACTACAGTGAATGCGCCTTGAATAGACAAAGACTACATATTGTTTTCCTGTTGCTTGCAGGAGGCATTTCTGGCTACTGATTCTTGCACTGAGGTTCTGAAATTGATCAACTGGAAAGAACCGTTGGTCTCATGGTTTTCTGCTGCCCCTGGAACAAAGACCTCTATGGGGCCCACGTCTCTAGATAGAGGAGGTATGATGGCTCTGCAATGCCAGCACGTGCCCTTTCCCGAGCTCCACAGCCCTCTCCTCCCACTGTTCCAAGCAACATACCCAACTGTGGTGAGCAGAGGTGGAACTTCCTCCTTCCTTCTCCTATACTAAGCACAGAAGCCAAACCCATGCTCATCTCTGGGAAGAGGTGCTCTCTGGAAGGTAGCAGATAGTGCTGCCATTGACTCGCATGCATTTTTGGGGGGTCCTTGGA